>OX421452.1:6924299-6926799 GCA_949126865.1 Montipora capitata | reverse complement strand
TTCCTAACTTTAGTCTTTCGGTCGTAATAATGCTTGCCTTTGTTCTGGGCTTTCTGAAGCTCGGTGTGCGCCAGCTTGAGGGTATCTTCAAGCTTCTCGCGTAGCTCAAACACATACTGATAGCTGTTCTTTACTTCAGGCTCCTCCAGCTCCTTCGTCCAAAGCTCTTTGAGAATAAACATCGGTCCTCTGACAGCTCTTCCATACAGCAACTCAAACGGCGAAAAACCAGTAGACTCCTGAGGAACTTCACGATACGCAAACAGCAACGGGTTAATATAGCGATGCCACTGTCTTGGCTGTTCGCTGCACAATCTCTTTAACATGCTCTTCATTGTTCCATTAAACTTTTCCGTCAGGCCATTACACATAGGATGATAAGGAGTCGTGGTGAGCTGTTTAATGCTCAAAAGCCGCGTCACTTCCTTCATACACTCAGAGACGAACTGCGTACCAAGGTCACTTAAGATCTCTTCAGGCACTCCCAAACGACTAAAGATATCCACCAACGCTTCTGCCACAGTCTCAGTATCAATATTCTTCAGCGGAACAGCTTCAGGATAACGAGTTGCAAAGTCGACCAATGTCAATATATATCTATGACCGTCCTCACTCGGGGGAACAATAGGTCCAACCAGGTCGATTGCTACTCTCTTAAATGGCTTGTCAATTAATGGCATCTTCTCTAGGGGAACCTTCGGTACGGAACCCTTGTTAACTGTCTTCTGACATACATCGCAGGACTTGCAAAAACGAGTCACGTCCCCTTGAATGCCTGGCCAATAGAACGCGCTTTGAATCTTATCAGTCGTTTTCTTTATTCCCATGTGACCTCCCATGATCGATCCGTGCGCTAGTTCCATTATTCGACTTCTCAGCTGCACAGGAACCATAACCTGCTTCAGGGGTTTATCTCCGTTCACATAAGGGTGCTTGTAGACGCGGTACAGAACTCCACCTTTCACTTCAAATGAAATCTCAGCCTGGCCTCTCACAACTACATCATCTTTCTCCCAAAATTTCTGTAGGCTCTCGTCACCACGCTGCATTTGCTTGAGTTTTTCTCTATCAACTACAGGACTTTCTTTGGTACCCGGTACCTTCAACGGAATATGTTCTCCAGCTCTTTTAGCTTGACTTCTCGTGGTTACAGCACAAGCTTCTTGTATAGGAACTTGCCAGCTTGGGTCTGGGTCGTCAGCGGCTCTTGCGCCTGGAACATTACCAATAATTAAATCATAGACAGCATCGGGAAGACACTGCGCTTCCACTTGGCCCTTAAGATAAGGTGTATCAACATCAATCTTTGCGATGGGAACTTTCCTTGCCGTATTGTCAATGAGCAGCATAACATTAAATTCGCCAGTAAACTGATCCTCAGACACAAGGTCCCTCTTTACCACAATTCCACTGCAACCAGTATCTCTCAGGACATCAACAGGCTTCTCTCCAACTCTACCTTCCACGACAGGCATTTTACTTCTCACTCCAGTCAACGGTTCAACACAAGCACTACTCAACAATGGAATCTTCTTACCACAGGCTAACAGCAACTTATCATCTTTAATACAGGCCTTAACTTCTTCATCAGTAGGTTTATCCTCAGGTGGTTGAACTAAACAACTGGCACTCACTTGACCACGCTGCACAGGGTTACCATCCTTACTTTGCCCTCCTGATCTGCGTCCACCTGATCTACAGTTTCTAGCTTCATGTCCCTGCTTATCACATAGGAAACACTTTCTTGTTAGGGTTGGGCAGTTGACGGCTTTATGACCTCGGGTGTTGCACTTAAAGCAATGCAGAGCTGGTGGATTAATCTGCATGTTCCTGGCTTCGTCCCTCTCAGGCTGCACTGTTGGCTTTCTGCTCGCTGAGCTGAACAAATGTTTACCATGAGCCTCCAAGTACTGGTCAGCGATCTTCGCAATCTTTGCTAGGGTCTCAGGTGCCCTTTCTCGCAGGTGAATTGCCAAATCCTTAGGGCAAGAGTCAATAAATTGTTCTTTCACGATCAAGTCCTTAAGACCATCAAAGCTTCGCGCAGTATTCGAAAGCTCTAGCCACCGTAACAGGTATCTGTCCAGTCGCACAATAAACTGCTCCGGACTTTCGTCAACTTCTGGTTTGGATGCTCTAAATTTTCGACGATAGCCGTCTTCGGTAAGGTCATATCTCTTCATTAACGCAATCTTTACCTTGTCATAATCCTTAGCTGCGTCCTCCGATAGACGTGAATACACTTCTAGTGCCCGTCCAGACAACAGGGCGCTGAGCTTCGATGCCCATCCATCTTTTTTCCACTTAGCTGTCTCGGCAAATCTCTCGAACCTCTGCAAATACGCGTCCAAATCGTCTTTACCATCAACAAATGAGGGAAGCTTGGGTGCCTTGGCCCTATCCTCTCTTACTTCAGGACGCCCGTCAGCATTCTCCACAGCCAAACGTGCAATCTCCAACTCGTGTTCTCTTTTTGCCGCTTCAATAGCCTCTTTCTGTT
>OX421452.1:6911799-6914299 GCA_949126865.1 Montipora capitata | reverse complement strand
TGACGACTTCTTACACTTAATTCGGAAATAACAGACTGAATTCGTCTCAAATTAGTAAGAAAAAAGCACAACAGCACAACAGCTGACGTTTGAATCGCCCCTCGCTGGCAACCCAGTTTTGGCGCCAAAGTTTGTTGACAAAAAAGTTGCCACAAAATCTTTTCAATGGTTTTCTGGTCCTTTATGTTCGAACAATTGACATGACGTCGGATAGCACAGTTTTTCCTGCTTGTTGGATTCTGATTGGTCAATTTAAATTTCAGTAGCTCTCGCCGTATGCAAGGTTATCTTGCGTGTTAGCGCGGTGGCTTGACTTTACGGATGTAAGCTTCCACAGGACCAAAACTGAATCATTGAAAGGATGATTAAAGAGCAAAACAACAATTCCTCTTATTTACGTTTGCACTTTGTGTACATGCAGGTTTAAAAACAAGTGGAGGTCGCAGTGGAGATTGGTTGAGGCTTGGTGGAGGTGATGACGATGACAAGGGCCTAGATCTGAGTAATGCTTTACCAAAGACCAGCACACCATTGGGAGTAGATAACAGGAAGGATGTGCCTAAAGTTCAAGGTACACATTATTTAATTGTGGTTACTGCAATCATATAAACATCGGTGATAACAACCTTTTCTCCCCGCCGATTGGTTGGCTCTCTAGCTCAACGAAAAACGAAAAACGGAAGCTAAACACGTCTCCTCTCAAAGAAACTGAATATATAAATCAAATACGAGAAACAATTAAACAGGTGAAACTGGAATACGTAAACCCCGCTCTAATGTGGGAGATGATTAAACTTAAGATTAGATAAAAATCAATACGCTATGCTAAAAGTAAAAGGTCCAAAATGTTGCGCGAGAAGAGGAACAATTGGAGCAAAGGAACAAAGGAACATAGAAAACAAAAAAAAAAAGAGGACAAAGAAACAATCACAATTCAAAGAAAGTTAGATGAAAAAACAAGAGAGTTGGAGAAAATAATTGAGTATAAAACAAAAGGTGCCATCTTGAGATAAAAAAGGAAACGTGGCACAATGAAGGTCAAAAGAATACAAAGTATTTTTTAAACCTAGAAAAGAGACGTTACAACAAAAGTGTAATCACTCAACTCAAGGTGAGTGACAACGATTTCATCACTTCAACTAGACAATGAAATTTTGAATGAATGCGAAACCTTGTATCGCAACATTTACAGCTCCAAAACAAATTTCCTTGATAGTAGCCACCTATTTTTGACGCTACGGGTCTTCAATCCTTGGACCCTGAGGAAAAGGAAAAATGCGAAGGCCCCCTAACTAAAATGGAATGCTTACAAGCACTAAAATGCATGAACTGGGAAAAACGCCTGGGTCGGATGGCCTGCGGCTGCGTGCAGATTTTTATAAAGTTTTTTGGAACAATTTAGCCGATTGTTTAGTAAATTCGATCAATTATGCTTATCAGGTGAGGCAGTTTTCAGTTAGTCAGAGCCGAGGAATAATAAAATTAATTCCCAAAAAAGACGCAGATCCATGTCTTGTTAAAAATTGGCGTCCGATAACTCTCCTAAATACCGACTACAAAATTGCGGTTAAGGCAATTGCAAATCGTCTTAAAATTGTGATCCCAAAGATAGTTAACAATGACCAAACTGGCTTTATTAAAGGCCGTTTTATTGGACAGAATATTAAGATCAATCGAGAGCATAATAAATTACACTGCCACCCAAAATATCCCTGGAGAACTTCCTTTTCTGGATTTTGAAAAAGCCTTTGATACGGTGGAAAGGTCATTCATATGGAAAACACTGGAATCTTTTAACTTCGGTTCATCAATCATAAATTGGATTAAGGTATGTTACCAGACTATTGAAAGCTGCACTTAAATAATGGATGGGCAAGCGGCTATTTCACTTTAGAGAGAGGAGTTAGGGAGGGCTGCCCTTTGTCTCCCTACATTTTTATTCTTTGTGTGGAACTCTTTGCCGAAAAAATAAGACAAAATAAAACTATTAAAGGAATCTCGGTGCAGGTCGAAGAAATAAAAATCAGCCAGTTTGCTGACGACGCTACAATTATTTTAGACGCTCTAAAGATTCATTCACAGCAGCAAGATTTAGAGCAGTTTAGTTCTATCTCTGGGCTACGACTTTATAACAAGAAAACAAAAGTTTTGTGGATAGGTTCCAAGGCCGGATGCAACGAAGTTTTTTGCCCAGAAATAAATCTTAAGTGGGTTAATAAAGTTCAGTCCTTAGGGGTTTGGATATCCACAGATTCTGAAGCAAGTATAAAAGCAAATTATGATGAAAAAATAGAAAAAGCACAAAATGTCTTAAGCTCCTGGAAATAACGGAGACTGAGTCTGTTAGGGAAAATATAACTGTGTTAAAGAGCCTTGTTGCATCTCAATTTGTCTATATCCCCCCCCCCCGTGCCATCAAATCATACAGCCTTAGATGAGATCAACAGGATCGTTTATAACCTTTTATGGGATGGAAAGGGGGACAAAATAAATCGAGACA
>OX421452.1:6896799-6904299 GCA_949126865.1 Montipora capitata | reverse complement strand
CCAATACAGTTGCATCCTTAAGGCTGACCGCTTGCACAATCATTTTCTGTCTCTCATGAGCGGTGGACATGAGCGAAAGCGTTCCCGAAGTGGCTCCATATTTGCAATTGGCCGAAAATCATCCATCAGTCCACAAGATGCAAAGCCAGATTATCAGTCTTTGCCTGCACCTGGAGAGGTGATTTTGTTGAATTAGAAAACGCGGGTTCTGCACTTTATAATTTCTTTTTAGGTCATTGCTTTTCTTTAACACTGATTCAATGATTTTTCGTGCTTTTTTCAAAGGATCCAGATCAACCCTTAGGTAAGCCAATTCATTTCACGATTTTGCTTTGGTTCGTTTAAATAAGTTTATGTACTGTTTGAAAAAACGAGCAGCATAGTTTCATCGGGTTTAAAAGGGCTATCTTTAAAAGCGGAAATGGAGAATGGGGAACGGGGAACGGGGAACCTTTAAAAGCGGGAATCTTTAAAATGGGGAATCTTTAAAACCGGGAATCTTTAAAACCAGGAATCTTTAAAACCGGGAATCTTTAAAATGGTGAATCTTTAAAAGCGGGAATCTTTAAAATGGTGAATCTTCAAAACCGGGAATCTTTAAAACCAGGAATCTTTAAAACTGGGAATCTTTAAAACCAGGAATCTTTAAAACCGGGAATCTTTAAAACGGAAAATCTTTAAAACCGGGAATCTTTAAAATGTCCAGAAATACAGTGGACTTGACTTTCCTTAAACTTGATTATTGAGTGAATATTGGTTCCCATTTTTTATTCACCTTGATGCCCCAGACCCAAGGCCCATGGTCAAGTCCAGCCATCCTCTTTCATCTGAACTTAAAGTTTTTAAATTGCATATTGATTCGTTTATGTACCTGCCACCGAGCGCGAAAAATCAGCGTGAGCTACACGCTAGCGAATCGAAAAAAAAATGACCCATAATTTCAAAAACATTTTGCTGTTACATTTTACACCACCTCCGGACATCAGAGTGATGGCTTCTCTTTAGCAATGTTGTCAATAAACTTTTAGAATACGAAAATATTACGCATTTAAACTTTGGAAAGGTTGGCAGCTTAAGTGTGTCGCCAGCAGTACATGAACAATTCACTATCTCCCGCAATTTTTAATAAATGTTCCGCCTAGTTGGAGTGAGTGGAATTTCCCTATAAAGACAGCGTGTCTGAGATAAGTTATCTCGTTTGTCGGTCGGTAAACACCTCAAAAGATATTTAAGTTTTTCCTGACAGTTACTCCCCTCCAAAGTGACAGATGGGAAATTCAGATGCATCTGAGTAACAATTCGTGGGCGAAAATGTTGTTGAAAGAACCGGAAATGGATCACTTCATGAGATTTTGTGTTGGTAATCACATGATTTCGAGTGGAATTTGGAATGCACGAGTTAAATTTTTTCAAAGACTAACAAACCTAACAATTGGGGATCTATGAAAAATTTACAAGTGTTCATTTATTCCAAATTGTTTGAGAAAAAACAATATATATATATATGTATATATATAAGGTAAAATCAGACAACCGGGGGTCTGTTTGTCTCAAAGTTCGACAAAGTAAATGACAGCCAAATTAACCCACCATTTCTCAAATATTTCCGGTTTTAATCAAACGGAGCAAAAAGAAAATGACACAGTAAACCAAGGTTCTATTTCGACTAGAAAAGGGGGAAAGTGGGATTTGTTTTTCTCTTAACAATATACAAACAAAAATGTGTGCATGTCAATTGACCCCAAACAGTGCAACAAATTGAAATTTTGTGAATACAGAAAGACGAAGTTAGTGCAAAATGTTGAAAATAAAAATGCTTGACATGTACCTCGAAAAAGATGTTTAAGCGGAAAGTTGATTCTCCTTTCGAATCGAATTACAGTGCAAAAAAGTTGAGCTCTTGAAACAAGCAAGTCTGGGGTTTTCACTGTTTATCCAATTACTATTTCTAGCATTTTTCCCCAGATGATATTTTGATCTGTATTCTGCAAACATGTCAACAAGCCCGCGTTGTCATTTTTTGGACCAATCGCGATCTTGTAGGTGGAGCGTGTTAAGAGCCACTCTCCCTTACAACCGCGTGAGGGGCGGCACAAGGTCGAAAAAATGGACCTCTCGATATTTCGTCCAGAGATAACCTATGGTATGCTAAGAATCGTGATATAAGTCTCAGGTTATAGAGTTTTTACATTTTTGAGAAAATTACGAAAAACCGTCGACAACCCGTGAAGCCGCAAAATCACTGAAATGAGGTCAAATTTCATGATCAGATAATCGAACTCGCGTGAAGGCGCATCGCAAATTATGGCTTTCCGTAGTTTATAATTTTATTTAGGAGGTATTGCTAAGCTGCTTTGATGATATTTTAGACTTACAATTGTAATTCCGAATTCCTGGAGAGCAAGCGAAGAGAACTGAAATCTCTAGACTTTGAAAATCAAAAATTCTATACCGTTTTCAAACATCTCAAAACATACTCGGTATTATGTAGAATTCTTTCAAAATTCAGTTCTAGCAAGTACAAGAGCTGTTTTAGAACGTGATATAATTTTTTTCTTGGCAAAAGTTATTTCTGAGGCGAGCGACCCCATGCAAGTTGACCCAATTTGACCTTTCGAAAAAATTCTGTTTAACCAGGAAATGTAAACAATTCGACTAGCCTTAGCTCACTTTCTGAGCAAACCATTGAAAAACCCTGCCATTTCCCATTAAAACTACCTAGTAATCCTGACATAATACTTCGATGACAGCTTACCTTCCAAATGGGTGTTTGATGGCAAATAATTTTGATGTTCTTCGCTAATTTCCCTGTGTCTTGCTGCCGTGCTCAGCCGCCGGCCTTTTCATACGGTTACGGCATTTTAAATGTCACCTTTCCCTGGCTTGTGCAATATTTTTGCAGGACCTGGATCCATGTCTTGCATATAAAGCATCCTCTGGGTATTTATTGAGTTTTGTATTGAATATTCCCGATGAAAAGAGGCAAGAAGTAAAGAAACTAATTGAACTGAAATATAGACCGAGATCGATGTCACGCAATCTTTACATTTAAGTAAACACGTGCCGCAAATACATCGGCGTGGATATTTTTGTCATGCTCTTCCTCATTTCTTCATTTTCTTCGTTACTACCACAAAATGTTTCGTTTCGGTTTTTTTTAACTTTTTTATTTGTTATCACAAGCCTATTTCGAAGGAGAGTTCTTTGTGTGCAATACTTTGAAGCGGTGTCATATATGCAACACATTTATTTTTCCCATTTTCTAGTGACTGTGCAACAAACTAGAAATCCCATCTAGTGTTAGCTCCAGAAGTCAAATGCCTTGGGCAGGTCTATTGCTGATGATTTCCTAAAGCTAGATAAAAGGGAATAGTAAAATATATCTGAAAAAGGGCTAATTACTGGCCGCAAAGCGAGTTCTTTTAATTTGTGTTAATTGTATTTACCAATTTGCCCATGGCAGGTGAGCACGCAAATAGGTCCTCTTCCTGGCGCATCTAACTTTTTAGGAATTATGCTCAACAAGATACCTTTTGATGCAGAAGTAGACGCACGCTTTTATGTGATTCTCGAAAACTATCCCTTTGGAGACTGAAAATGATTCGCTTTTGGGTTCGCACAAGACATGTTTCTTTTCGCACGAGCAAAGAGCACCGCGTAAAACTGTTTTGAAAGTTGCCATCGAGAGAAATCTAAGTTTAAAACAGATAATTACCAAACGCAAATAGATCAGTTGCAAACGGTTTGTCTACCTCTAAAAAAATTCTAAATATAGAATTTTCACGGCGTTTGAGCTGTTATCTTTAAAATCGAACTTTTCGATCGCTCGCCCGATAAGCGAAGCTAGAACGTGCGAGGCTCCTAACTTTTTAACTCATTCTTATATTCGGCAAACCTTATCAAGCGAACAAAATCCACATATGTGCAGGATATTGAGTTTAGGTCTTTTGAAGTGCATTGTATAACCTTGAGCGCTCACTTTGTCCAAAAAAAAAAAACTGAACTCAAACATTAGTTACAATTCGGGATCCTGAGTAATTCGTCATCGGTTAAAAAATTGGAAGATGGAGAGAAATTGCTCCTTTCAGCGGCTAGTTGGAGGCCAATGCGGTCAAGACCCTCGAAGTACTAAAGTCCAAGATTTGGTTCCCTTACTAACTTGTAACAAAGATATATCACGCCACAAAAGCTCTCTGGGGCTGATGACCGGCAGCGGCGTAGACACTGAAGTGGAACTGATTCTAGCAAGGTCTTCAATTTTCAGTTTCCCTTCCAATATTTCTGACATGGATATTTGTCCCGCTCATCGTTCTTCGCTGGGCATCGGGTGGCGAAGGGGTTTGGCGCGTTGTCGTATACCAGGCCAGCTGTCGAAGCACGTCCGCAAATCTCGTACTACGGATCGTGGAATCAGTAAAGACATCTCCAGATTAATCTTGCGTATTACTGGAATATTTCTTCCAGTCGGCTCTGGTAAGTGTCCATTCGAATAAAATCTATAGACTACAGTGCTACATTACATTTCATAAAAGCCAAGTCACGTTCGAAAGAGCAATGCTGAACACTAAAATTGAATCATTATTCAATACTTATTATTGTTTTGTCTTTTTTCAAGGAATATGTAGTGAATGTAGGATAACTCTTGGAGAACAGGTCAGAGCCGATTGCCAAGACCCACAACTTATTGCCCTTTCAGAGAGTATTCATGAGCTTTCTTTGGTAAGTACTAGCTATTTTAGGAGTCTCGCACATATCATTGATTTTATATGTAACTATATACAGGATCAAGGTATGAATTTCATTAAGTTACCATAAAACTCTGATTCTGCATCGACCTTTATTAATCAGACTCTCTAATTATACTTAGCGACGCTATTGTTATGGTTGTTTCTAAAGATTTTCAATTATTTATGCCACGCCTTGTTTTCTATATATTAACATGGAAAAGCCTCATGAACCTTGCGCAATTTAACAGTTGCGTTGCTGTTCTAGGCTGAGGAGACGACTCGTACTCGTCCTGAACAAAGTACCCCAGCTACCCCAGGAGGAAGCTTCTATTTGCCACCTAGCGACGACTCGTCTTCCTCTGAGGAGATCTCCTTTGACAGCACACCAGCAAAAACTAAGCGCGAACCAAAGTCCAAGACCGCTGACCCACTCAATGATTATTTGCGCACTCGAGGAATCAGTCCCATTCGTTCTCGGCTACAGCGGCCGTGGGAAGAAACAAGTAAAAGGACACGACGCTACTACGTGCGGAAGGCAGGTCAAGGTCTGTCTACACTTCTACAAGACATAGCTCCAAGTGATAGTGGTTCTCTCTTTAAGGCAGTCTATTCCTCTGGTGTCATACAAAGAACCTTACAATGTAACGGAGAAGACACCGCAAGCAGTTCAGTCGACGAAACCATGATGAGCGCACTCGCCGAGTGCTACCGCGCAGCCGACAGCTGGGAGACGCGTCGGCAAATCCTGTCCATTATGGCTGATAAGTTGACACTGAATCAGCTCCGACACTGGATACCCGATTTATCTCAGTATCGTTTCACCGAGGCCAGACGCCACTGCTTAGTATATGGAAGGGGGGCACCAGTGCTAACAGTTCCGACGCCAAGGATAAGAGTATCCACTGCTCAAATCGACCACTTCATAGCGTTCATCACTAGTCCCCATATTATCCAGGATTTGCCTTTTGGCGAAAGAACAATCATGTTATCGACGAAGGAGACTATCAAGGTTCCAAACGTCATACGGATGATTATCCCAGAGCGAATAGTCATCCAGTATATGACTTACTGCCAAGAGTCTGGGTTCACGCCATTAAGCCGCGCTACCCTTCTGCGGATTTTGAGCAAGTGCGCTGCGTCTGTTCGGACATCGGTTCAAGGCCTTGATTATGTTAGTTCAGCAGGTGCGGAAGCATTTGACGATCTGTGTGATGTTGTTGAAACTCTTGGAGATGCAGGAAAAGGCATGGGATGGGCGAAACAGCAGGAGAATAATCTACGCGCAAGCAAGCGGTACCTTAAAAGCGACTTTAAGGTGGGTGTGACCCGCGCTAAGCAGATCCCTCCACCTCGCTGTCACTCGCCCCAGATCTTTGTCTTGTACGTCCAATATGGCGTCTGCGATCACACACCCGGGTTTTCCGCGTTAAAAAAGAACACCCTCTAACACCTGCTAGCAGTTTAATCGAAATACCATTAAATAGCATCATTTCTATTGTTTTATTTTGTTCAGTTGGCGCTAAATACCGCTAAATATTTGTCAGTCTCATGGTTCTACTGTCCGGCACTCAAAGGCTGATTACTATAAAGGACTAACTCAATGGGCTTGCCAATCGGTCCATATGGAACATATGATAACAAAATGTTAGAGCGGATTTCTCTTGACTGTTGTAGAACTAACCGCAAATGAAATTCCTCAGCCAACCAGGAGCGGAACTCATTAAACAACAAATCAATCAGGAGGCGAAGTTTGTCTAACTTGCGTTTAGTAGTGACATGAGTAAACGAGCGATTGGGTTTAGTTCGCCATTTGATTGGCTCACTGACAACAGACCAAGCCCCTCAATCAATAGGGAAATGAAGTGAACGAAAGTCTGACAGTCATGTGAAACCTTCTCTATCTTTCTCCTTAGTTCTCTTTAAAGCAGCGCTTCTTAATTATAACCTTTTTTTCAAACGTTTGTTGCAGGTCCACGTTTCCCAGAGTTCTACTGTAGCGGATCACTGCAGGTCATACGCTTTAAGCGACCCGAAGGAGCCTTCGTTCCAGGCCCCATGTGATCACGATCACAGTGACGTGTGTAAGCGCTGCGCTACATTGGCGTCAACTCTAAATGATATCGAGGAAGGTTTGGTTGCGCAAAGTCAAAACATGACATCCAACACGAAGGAAGAACTTGTTTTCCGAGTCAGGAATGCAAAGACCGCTATATTGGCGTGGAAGTCTCATCTCCTCCGTTCCGTCAATCAGGATGGCGCCAGAGTACAGCTTTTGGAAGGCATTGATGAGTCGTCTGTTTTAATTGTTCAAGATTGGGCAATGAAATATCTTCCTCGAAAGTACAGAGAAAGTCAGACCGACTGGTTCGGTAAACGCGGGATCCCATGGCATTTGACAGTTGCCACAAGACGAGAGGGAGGGGAGTTGCAGATGCTAACGTTCGCACACATTTTCAAGTCCTGTAGTCAAGACAGCTACGCAGTTCTTGCCGTTATGGCCGATGTTATTCGGCAACTCAAAATCGCCATGCCCGGGCTCAAGACCGTCTGTTATCGGCAGGATAATGCCGGCTGCTACCATTGCGGAACCACTCTCGTTTGTGCAGCAGCCCTTGGCCATGAAGAAGGTGTCAAGATCAGGCGTCTAGATTTTTCTGATCCACAAGGAGGCAAGGCGGCATGTGATCGGAAGGCTGCGACTATAAAGTCACATATGAGGATTTATCTTAACGCTGGAAGTGATATCGAGACGCCTGAGCAGATGAGAGACGCA
>OX421452.1:6871799-6879299 GCA_949126865.1 Montipora capitata | reverse complement strand
GGTGGCACAATGAAGGTCAAAAGAATACAAAGTATTTTTTAAACCTAGAAAAGAGACGTTACAACAAAAGTGTAATCACTCAACTCAAGGTGAGTGACACCGATTTCATCACTTCAACTAGACAATGAAATTTTGAATGAATGCGAAACCTTGTATCGCAACATTTACAGCTCCAAAACCAAGAGATTATAAAGGTAAGAGAAGTAATCCCTCACACTGGCCCTATTTCCATCGTAATCCCTCTTAGGTTATTTTTAGATGATATCAATTTTCCCGCGGATAATGTTACCGCGCGCGTTACGTGGAAGTTTCGTGGAGGAGGGAAAGTGCAGCAAATTCTGTACGATGCCACTCTCCGTTTTCAAAATTGAGTTTCATGGCCTGATCAAATTCATTGTCTGCAAGATACAGGTTTCAAACATACATCCTTGGAATTGCTTAACTGCCTAGTTTACAGTGATACCAATTTGAAGAATTTCCAATCTATCAAACCGTGTTAAATAATTTTGTCAGACGCAGATATGTTTACCTTGGTTGCATTGCGTTACTTGTCCATTTTAGTGCGCACTTTCTCATCGTCTACAAAATTCTGTCGCTTACAAAACTCGTCCCCGTCAAGATACAGTTTGCAATCATATATCATGGGAATAATTCACTGTGATACCAATTTTACGTTTGTCTAATGTAGGAAACCGTGTTAAATAATTTGTAAGAGGGAGCTATATTTTACGCGTGCGTTGCAAATTGACTTCAATCCGATCTTACGGTTTTAAAAATTTTTATCGTGCGGTCAATTAAAATTTTCCTGTCACGTGTGGTACTGTTTGAAAGCATTAGCTGTCTAATTTATGAATGTCATAGAATTAAGTCACCATAGTTTAAGTCCGCTAAGAAAATCGAGAACGCGTTGACCAAGTCAGGAATATGTTACTTGGTGACTGTAGTCCGCGATATTTCATTGTGTACAAAACTCTGTCGCCTATAAAACTCGTTACTTTCAAGATACAAGATGCAAAGATATATAATTCAAATCGCTTAACTGTGTTGTTTACAGTGACACCAATTTCAACACTGCCCAATGTACGAAACCGAGTTTAATAATTTTGAAAGATGCAGGTATATTTAACATGCGTGCTTTGCAAATTGACTTCTATGCGATACCATTTGTTCATACATTTTTATCGCACTGTCTGTTCAAGTTTCCTTTCATGTCTGATATCTGTCTAATTTATGAATATCTAAGAATTAAGTCGTCAGATTTTAATCCCGCGAAGAAAATCAGGAACGCGTTAACCAAGTAAGCGATATATTACTTGTTGACTGTAGTCTGCGAATTGCCAATGTTTACAAAATTCTGTCGCTTATAAAACTCGATCCTTTCAAGATACAGGTTTCAAACATCTATAACTGAAATCGCTTAATTGTCTAGTTTTCAATGATGTGCCATATACGAAACCGTGTTAAATCTTTTTTTAAGGAGACAGCTATATTAAACATACGTGCTTTGCAAATTCACTTGACTCCGATAACACGGGTTCAAAAATTTTTATCGGACGCTTGATTCAAGTTTTCCTTTCATGTTTGGTACTGTTGTAGAGCTCTATCTGTCTACTTTATCACCATATAACTCCGAATTAAGTCATCATATTTTAATCCCGCAAAGGAAACCGAGAATGCGTTTATTAAAGTCAGAGAGATCGTACTTATCGACTATAGTCTTCCATTTGCCATTCTGTACAAAATCTTGTCGGTTACATAACTCGTTTCTTCCAAGGTACAGGTTTCAAAACATAAGTCATTGTAATCGCTTAACTCTGTAGTCAACAAGTCACGTTCGTCCACAAAATATATATACGCGTTTGTCTCACCATCCTCCGCCATTTTTGTTTGATGGTAAATCGCGAACGACGCGATCATTGCGTGGGAATTCGCTCAGCTGTCAACATTGGTAAAAATGAGGACATGTGATTGGCTATCAGTTAACCCTCGTGGGAATACCGGACTCACAGGAGATCTAAAAATAACTTAACAGGGATTACGATGGGAATAGGGCCAGTATGAGGGATTACTTCTCTTACCTTCATAATCTCTTGCCAAAACAAATTTCCTTGATAGTAGCCCTCTATTTTTGACGCTACGGGTCTTCAATCCTTGGACCCTGAGGAAAAGGAAAAATGCGAAGGCCCCCTGACTAAAATGGAATGCTTACAAGCACTAAAATGCATGAACTGGGAAAAAACGCCTGGGTCGGATGGCCTGCGGCTGCGTGCAGATTTTTATAAAGTTTTTTTGGAACAATTTAGCCGATTGTTTAGTAAATTCGATCAATTATGCTTATCAGGTGAGGCAGTTTTCAGTTAGTCAGAGGCGAGGAATAATAAAATTAATTCCCAAAAAAGACGCAGATCCATGTCTTGTTAAAAATTGGCGTCCGATAACTCTCCTAAATACCGACTACAAAATTGCGGTTAAGGCAATTGCGAATCGTCTTAAAATTGTGATCCCAAAGATAGTTAACAATGACCAAACTGGCTTTATTAAAGGCCGTTTTATTGGACAGAATATTAAGATCAATCGAGAGCATAATAAATTACACTGCCACCCAAAATATCCCTGAAGAACTTCCTTTTCTGGATTTTGAAAAAGCCTGTGATACGGTGGAAAGGTCATTCATATGGAAAACACTGGAATCTTTTAACTTCGGTTCATCAATCATAAATTGGATTAAGGTATGTTACCAGGCTATTGAAAGCTGCATCTTAAATAATGGATGAGCAAGCGAAAATATGAGACATAATAAAACTATTAAAGGAATCTCGGTGCAGGGCGAAGAAATAAAAATCAGCCAGTTTGCTGACGACGCTACAATTATTTTAGACGCTCTAAAGATTCATTCACAGCTGCAGCTCTACAAGATTTAGAGCAGTTTAATTCTATCTCTGGTGTACGACTTAATAACAAGAAAACAAAAGTTTTGTGGATAGGTTCCAAGGCCGGATGCAACGAAGTTTTTTGCCCAGAAAAAAATCTTAAGTGGGTTAATAAAGTTAAATCCTTAGGAGTTTGGATATCCGCAGATTCTGAAGCAAGTATAAAATGATGAAAAAATAGAAAAAGCACAAAATGTCTTAAGCTCCTGGAAATACCGGAGACTGAGTCTGTTAGGGAAAATATAACTGTGTTAAAGAGCCTTCTTGCATCTCAATTTGTCTATATTCTTGCCCCCCTGCCATCAAATCATACAGCCTTAGATGAGATCAACAGGATCTTTTATAACTTTTTATGGGATGGAAAGGGGGACAAAATAAATCGAGACATTATCATCAGTGAAGACAAAAGCGGTGGCTTAAGGATGATAGACATTAAATCTTTTAATAAAGCACTTAAATCAACCTGGATTAAAAAATATTTAGATAAGGACAACCATGGAAAGTGGAAGTTGTTTTTCGATTTACATTTAACAGAACATGGTGGAGGAACGGACCTCTTTAAGGGAAATCTTAACAAAAATGATCTACACAAACATTATAAAATATCTGATACTTTTCTGTCCGAAGTCTTGCAAATATGGTCGGAAATTAGCTTCAATGGTAACATCACTTCGAACAAACAGTTTCGGTCAATGAACCTGTGGAACTATTCTCTAATTAAAGTGGGAAATAGTCCAATTTATTATAAAACGTGGGCTACAAAAGGGGTACGTGAAGTTAGACACTTGATGAAAGATGAAAACAGTTTTCTTTCCTTAGCTGAGTTCAAGGAGCGATTCAAAATAAAAATAGATCATCTTACTTTTCATGGCATCATAGCTGCAATAAAGCCCCAAAGAAAACTCTTACGTGGTTTTGACATTCCATCACATACCAGTGAAGATGACACTTTTGCCGTTTAATTCTTTCAAGCCAGTAAGCCAAATAAACTTGTGTATAACAAACTCATCAGTTTAAATCAGACTAGCCCCAGCGGAAGGCAAAGCAAATGGATCGTAGATTGCAACCTGGAATTCCCTTAGTCGATAAACTGGAATGCGGTTTATGAAACCCCTTTCTGTTGTACAAAAGCCTCCAAACTAATTGTCTTCCAGTTTAGACTTCTTCATAGACGATTAGCAACAAACGACTACCTTCACAAAATTGGGCTCAAAAATGATGACATTTGCACTTTCTGTAAGAATGGAAAAGAATCCTTAGCTCACTTATTCTGGCATTGCAGAGAGAGTTATTCTTTCTAGGGAATATTTCAAGACCTACTCACAAGGAATCAAGTAACAATAAAAGAAAAGAATTATTCCATAGACTTAGTATTAGGACTAAAAATAGATATCTTCTCCCTTATTCCAAAATGGCCGCCATTTTAGTATTCTTTTGTTTCCATGCAAATTGCCCTTATGGCCTCGCTTTCAAACGCAACATTCAAAAAAATGTTTAACCCTAAACGAGGCCATACGGATTGTTGCATGGAAACAAAAGAACAATAAAATGGCGGCCATTTTGGAATAAGGTGTATGCTCTTTTTATGACCAAGCGCCATTCACTTTACTAAGCGTTGTCATTCTTTGTTTCAATAGATGTGCCCACATTTATTCAAATTCCACCACAGCCGGAAAAAAGAGGAATGGATCAAAAATCCAGTGAGGAGGTTACAGGTAGAACAAACTGAAGCTTTATTTAAAAATACCATAGTTGTTGTCACTGACTAAAAAAGACTTTGCCGTACATTCAAGGACTTTTAGAGAAAATCGCAAGAAGTTTAAGTCTAAATTTTCCTAACCCTAAATTTTCCAATTTTTAAGTCTCTTGACAACTGGTTTGCGCAACCTCAAACGGCACCTAACCTTAAAAAATTTACTTTTCGAAACATTAAATTTGAAGACCACAAAATGCTTAACGATGCTTTTTTTATTGAAATTCCATTTAAATAAAAAAATGGAGTTAATAGAGGTTTTGCACGGCAGCCATGTTGCATGGCAGGAACAATGAAAATGATCTGCATAAGAAAGAAACATTTGTTCCCATAGGAAAAAGAATCTATTGTTCCTGCCATGCAACATGGCTGCCGTGCAAAACCTCTATACGGCCTTAAACTAGCCGTCAAAATAACTGGCAGTTTGTTAACTTTACTTTACTGTTGTAGCCCATTAAAAGTGAACTCTAGAGGAGAAAAGTCAAAAAATTATGTTTTGTGGTCCTGAAATAAAACTTTCAAAGTAACGTTTTGGCGCGAGGTACATGTTAAGTTGGTAGTTCGTCAGCTTAAGAGCTGGTATCAATGGAAGTCGACGTTGTCCATTTACCTTCCTTCCTTCCTTCCTTCCTTCCTTCCTTCCTTCCTTCCTTCCTTCCTTCCTTCCTTCCTTCCTTCCTGTATCAGTGCTCCGTTTCACGCCTTTCTCAAAGAATAAGAAAAAGTTGAAACAGTAGGCAGTAAATGCGAAACTATGGTTTATGCTTTGCTGAAAACCGCCAAAGTTTGAGAATTGCATTTGTATTTCCTTAGGTGGTATCAATGATGGGGCGACCCATCGAAGTTTTGCCGAGATCGTTGAAGCAACCATCAAGTTTGAGGCTGAGCACGTGGAATGCGTGCGTGTGCTGCCCTACATTGAAAGTGGTGAAGTGATGATTCGCTTGTACGTGTTTAGTGGCGAATATGGTGTACCAGAGAGTTTAAAGGCAGATGCCCAAGGAAGCTTTTCAATGATGAATGTGAAACTAGACTGGCTAGATCTGTATAATAATTCAGATAATGTGCTGAATGGCACACCTCTTGGGATTCCTTCTGAATCGCACAGACTGAATGGATCTCAAGTTGATGAAATCAGCGAGTTTATAAGCAAAAACCTACATCAGTTTGACAAACATCGCAACGTCACTTCCGTGCAGGCCTCTTTCAAATTCACGAATTCCCAGCAGACCAACACTCCGTGTATAACAATCTATGTTCTGGGAAAAGGTTTCATTCCCATTGGCGAATCCGAGTTTCAACCCTGTCTTGGACCTTATCCAGTAGACATTGTCAATGGATTTTGGTTTAGAACTGCACTCCCATGGAGGCCAAACCAGGCACAAAAACAGAACAATGTGGTCCGTCTGGGAGTAAGCATTGGCGTAGATGGTCAAGACGTTTCGGGGACATTAGGTGCCATTGTAAAGGACGAAGAAACTGGTACCTTATACGGTCTTTCATGTGATCATGTGATGAAACATGAGTTGACAGGTGAAACAGTTTTATCAAGAACCGAGATTGTTCACCCTGGATTGAATGACCACTTAAACTATCTAAGGTACCACTTAAGTGAATACAGCAAGGTTATACACAGTCTTGCCGACACTGACAATCAGGAGGATAAGGTCACTGAAGTTGAAAACCTAGGAACAAGCGAGGAAATGTGGGAGAAGTTCAACGATCTGAGGGCATTGAAACAAGAGTGTTTAAAATGTAAGGTATTCTCAGAGGAGACACTGAAGGATATAAATGAACACGAGAGTGCTTTAACAACGGGTTTCTCGGAAGAACCAAGAGTTGTTGGTATTTACACAAAAGGCTTGCAAAGAAATGTTGAATGGGTTGATGGTAAAGAGTATTTCATTGATGCTGCAATTGCAAAGTTGACTAAAGAGGAAGTGGAGCGGTTAAGAAAAGGTGGAAACATTAAGGTGGTTGAAACTCGTGATCGTCCAAACGGTAAATGCTGTTTAGCAAAAAGGGAAGGTAAACCAACAAACCTGAGCAAGAGTGGCAGAACTACAGGGTACACAACAAATGGCGTCCTGGTAGAATCCCCATTGTTCCTGAAGCCTTCCTTCTGTAAAGAACGCGAGAGTCCATTCGTAGATGTTGAAAAGTATCAATACTTTTGTGAAGCATGTGCTCCAGTGCAGACAACTCAATATGAAACAGAATCAGGGAACTGCGAGGGTCTTCCTTGCGAAGGTTGCGGTAAGCAGAGCTGGAATGTTCGGCGTCAGAAATCGTTGTGGTGGAAAAACTGCTTATGCATTGCGAATAAAAGAGGTCTACCGTTTTCAACTTCAGGAGATTCCGGAGCGGTAGTCTTTGAGAAATGTGGTCCTTTCTTGCAAGGATTTGGACTAATTTTTGGTGAGCATGAAAATGCAGTTAAATCGTATGCCATAGCATCACCTTTAGCAATTGTTCTTCATGCCCTTTCCAGAGAAATATCGGAAGATGAGCCTCGTGCCTTGACGTTGGTATCAGACCTCAAGTAGAACTGATTTGAATTGCGTATGTGCGTCCAATTATTGCCAATTTTTTTCTTTTGTCGTTATTTCAAGGTTTAAATGATGCTTACATTAGTAACGTTTATGATGTAGGTGAAAGGTCAATTCCGGCTTTTCAAACTCAAGGTAGACTGTTTTGAATTGTTTAACTGTGTGGAGTCTTCGGAAAATTTCATATGACTGAAGTCCATACAAAAATTTTCGTAGAGCTAGTGCCTACACTCCTGTGGTGTTTTGTTGGGAGTCCTACAGCGCTGTG
>OX421452.1:6861799-6869299 GCA_949126865.1 Montipora capitata | reverse complement strand
TTGGAGCCATCTTGTCCATTTGGCACCATTTTGGGGCCATCTGGGCCATGCCTGAAGCATCTTTGAGAAACGTTATGTGAAACATCGCATATGACTCTACATTGAAGAATTTATTCACACATGTTTATTCAAAACTGGGGTATGGAATGGTTTTTGCCCTCCTCTGAGACCCAGGGGCAGGTTGTGGAGGCGCAGTGATGTAGTGGTTTTGAGGCCTTGTCATTGCCATCGCGTGGCAAGGATGCTAAAGCGTTTCAAGTGCGTTTGTGTTTGAAACTGTTTGAAATGCGTTTAAATCTGTTTGAAACCCAAGGTGTTTGAAAGGAAGGAAAAGGTGTTTTATCTGCGTTTGAAACGTGTGCTACATCTGTCAACAGTGAACATAATTATTGCCGTCGCAGCAAATTATTGCAGTAGAGAATGCATTGAGTAATTTCCCGTTTCATTTGTTTGATAAGCGACCTATTTTCCCCGAGGAGCTCTTGCTCTTACATATAAAAATACTCTTTTTTTTTAAGTTTACCGGTATATGAATGAATCAGAAAACAACGTGGATTTTTTTTTCCTAACAAGCCGAGGAGCACACATTGCTGTTGAAATAATGACAAAGAATTTATAATAATGCGCGAGAATTCCGCGTGAACTGCTTTGACAACTTGTGGGTTATGTGAAATAACAGTCCCGTAGAAAATTTGCCGTGGAAACATTGTCTGCCTTGTGTCTGCGTTTCCGGTGACAGTTCAGTACATAAAACTTGGCTTTGCATGTAAAAGTGTGCATGTGGAAGCGATTCATGAAACGATATCAGCTGGAAAAATACCAGCAAGGCCGAAGCCGTTTAGGTGACTACAAGGCTAAGCTTACCCTCAGGCGAATCAATAGCTTCTATTCAAGCCAACATTCAAATCCGTATAGTTCTTCCGTAACTTCTGCCATTCAAACCACGTTCCAAATTCACAGTCGTTCTTATAAACTCGCTAACAGGAATATTTTGAAATACTTGGAACGAGGATTCAAGTTCAACTGTTAAGGTTCTGAATTCTCATGGGACGTATACAAAACATGGACCCCAGGAGGGGGGGGGGGGACTCCCATATAAAAAGGGGAAGGATGCTCGTTGGAAATTATAAATTAAGCGCCTACAGGAGACCAATCTGGGGGTGGCCAAGGCTTTTTTTTTACCCCTAAAAGAGACCACATTAAAACACAGAGAAATAAAAAAATACAGTGCCTTTTAATGACGGCAAAGACATCATCATCTAGTGCTTTCACCTAAGTGAAGAAATTTAAAAGCGTAAAGATGCACTTTTATATTTCTTCGCGCGGAACCCTAAAGGAGACCTTCACGGCTACATATGATTACGTTTTGCCCAGAACACCCTAAGCGAGAGCAAAAACCGAAATTTACACCCCTATGCGAGACAACGAGCATCCCTCCCTTTTTTATATGGAAGTCCCATGGACCCCAGGTGCATGGACCATCCCTGTGGACCCGGTCCATGGACTACTCCTGTGGACCACCCCTCCAAAGTTACAAGCAGACAAATCTTTAGATGAAAGAGGGAAGTGATCTTCACACTTATCTGTACAATTTAAGCAATTGTCCCTTATTGACACGAAAAAAATTCAGGTGGCTCCAACGGGATTTGAACCCACGCCTCTGCGGTGCCGGTGCAATACCAACTGAGCTTTGAAGCCAGTCAGTTGGGAGCAAGTCAATTTGCTAGGCCCATTTGTTCCGGTGAAGGCCTCGATGAATGAAATGAATGTATGTTTGAAAAGCGGGTTGTAGACGAATCCCTTTGGAGCCACGAAATAGGTGGTGCAAGTGTCTATTAAACAGGTAATTTCTTAAATCAGTAGCCCGTAACTAGGAGCGAACAACAGCCCTATATTTCCGTCAGAGTGTTTTCAAAGGCCGGGATTTATTTTTGATTTTTGGATTGAATTTCCCGCTAATGAAACTCCTGCGGGTGCACGATGACCAATCACAAGAATTCTTTGACTTCTTGCAGAAAAGATAGTCTAAAAATAGATCGTACACAGGCTCCGTGACATAGGCTAGGTATGGGAATTGTTCACTCCTAGTCATGGTCTCTTGCTTAAATTTCCAGATAAGTGCGAGGATCACTTCTCTCTTCCGTCTGAAGATTTTTCCGCTTGTAAAACGTATTGAATTGACAAAATAAGGAGTGGTCCACAGGAGCTAGTCCATGGACCGGGTCCACAGGGTTCGTCCGTGGAACTGGGGTCAATGTTTTGTAAAACCTGATTTCCATATGATCTGCAACGGTCTGCGATCGGTCTGCCACACGGTCGTAATGGTCGGGAAAGCAGAACTAGATTCAACTTTCCCGACCATTACGACCGTGTCGCAGACCGATTGCAGACCGTTGCAGATCATATGGAATTCAGTTTTATATGTCCCCTCTTACAGAGGGTGGTGTGCCTGTGCTTTGAGTCAAAATCTGTTTCGTTACATACGTAGAAAGCAAGCGAAAACCAGAAAAGATACTACCATAAGTTTCCATGCTTTTCCGAACATGATAGACGTGCGTCGATTTAAGCTATCGGAAGGACGATTCATCCGAAAAATTCCACCTCAGCCGGCACAACAGGGCATCGATCACAAAGGCCGAAAGGCGATCGTTAGTGCCTAAATTTGCAAGCAAAGAATTGCTTTCTTCTTCTTCTTCTTCTTCTTCTTCTTCTTCTTCTTCGACATGACGGTTTCTCTTCTTTCTTCGCTTGATGAGTATTCTGGCTCCAACTGATCCCTGAAGGAAGAATCTGTATCTTCTCCATTAAACTGAATTTCGTCACGAAAATATACACAATATAAACAAGGCAAGGAGATTTGAAGCGAAGCAACCAAAAAACGTCATCAATACCCTATACTTGAATTGCATGATATTCAAGATGGCGGTACCCCGAAGCATTGAGGTCGATCTTTGGAAGGCGATAAAGAAATTATTTCACTAGGTAATGCATTTTCATGCTACAGATCTTCTAACACATGGAACAGTTTAGGGAACATTTGTTAAAACAGTGGAGGTTCCCTTTAACCTAGGTGGTAAAAGAATTTCATTGTTTTCTTTCAGATCGGCCCCTGATAAACAAGCCCATAATATAAGTCACCTCTTGTTATTTTAAATTATGTATGAGTAAAGAGTATGGAAGCATCATTTGAGTGCCTTTTTTCAACTGAGTTTCAAAAACAATAAACCGGTTTTTTTGGGCTTTGTATCACTTTAATTACACTGTGATTGGCTTAAAATCATTGATGCCACATTTCTCGGCCAATAAGGGTTCAAACCAATTTTGTGATTTATTCGCGCCTATTTTCCAGCGCTTACTGCCGCGGATGCTTGTATTTTCTCGGTAGACTTGATTTCAGCGGCTGCTACGATTGTCCAAAGTAGTTGATTTGGTTGGGCCTTACGGAACTCTATTCAAAATCCCCTTACAGACATCTACAATGTAATAAAACCAAGTACAAGTCGATTAATTAATTAATTAATGTCGGGCATGGAACGCCTTGAATTGTGCGAGAAACTGAAAAGAGTGGAGGGCCGCATATTGTTTCACTGGAAAACAGATAAAGCTCAACTGTATATTTAACAATATTATTATTGTTATTAAATTATTATTCTAAGAGGAGGCGGAGGAAATGAGTTGAAAACTAAGCATTGGCCTAGTTATGATCAAACCTGAGTAGAATACGTTTTTTGCATTGAAGCCTTTTTCAATTCTGTTTTGTGTCATCGTGGCGCTTGGCGTACTAAAACAATGCTACTTGCCCCAAAATTGCAGCGACTTCAAAGTCAACAAGCAACTTTCTATTATTATTACTTTCTTTTTGTTGACCTTATGTGTCAACAGAAGAGCCTTGAGCTTGTAGCATTGCTGTTATAAGCCAATCAAATTACAGGAGTCCATTACCCAACTGTCTCTGCTTAGGTGGCCTCATACACCGTATGTCTTTTTAGAGACATCACTGCCACCAAGCCGGCCACTTTTGCTGTAGAGAACAGGACAGCCACAACACCGGGGACTTCATTCCCTACTTTTTTCGAAAAGTGTGTCGATACTTTAACGTCCCACAGGGAACTTATGAACATAGGAGATATTTGTGCGACAGGGCCTACGGTTTATAGTCCTTATCTGATGAGACTTAAGGTCTAACCATTTGCAGATGTCATTACAAAGGCAGCACTTCTCCTCAGCTATTTTAAGTGTTGATCCAGCCGGGGTTCGAACCCGCCACCTCCCACAAGACAGCCCGATGCTCAACCAACCTAGCCACCGGTGCTCGGTTAATTAGTGCTCTCTTGACACTGAAGTGTTTGCAGCAGGACAAGAAATCGTCGAGGAACTTTAAAAGCAGCCAGTGGCGGGGGAAAATTAGTTGGCAGACAATGTTCGAAAGTGGGCTAAAGACAAAGCTGATTTGCAGGTTAGGAGATATTTTCTGGCCTCACGTTTTTGTAAACTCGAAGCATGGCAATTATGCTTGGAAACTCACGTTATTGATTCTTTATTTTTTCCAGGGGTTGGTTATAATTATGGGCTGAGAGATTGGCTAAAGCGAAAAAAACAAAAAAAACAAAATAAAACGTGGGTTCAGCTCATTTCCTTGGGACAACATTCACTGCAAAAGAAAATATTGAAGACTGATTTCAAGAATTTTAACCCCTTTGGTGGCCGTTTTTGAGGCCTGTCACAAAATAAGCTCTGTACAAAGAGCTGTTCCTGTTTTTTTGTTAGAATTCATCTAAGCATCACTGATCATTCTAAATGGCGAACAGAAGCCATGGCGAAATATAGACGAACTCGCAAATGATTTTTCCATGGAATGAATATGACTATGGGACGGTTTAAAAACCACAAAAACAAACTGTGTGGGGGGTTAAATATTGCGGACCGACAGGCCTTTTTTATTGCACAAATTATGTCAAAGCTTTCCCCATCGTTTATGCTTAAGGTACACTGCTCATTTGCTTTTGAAAAGCTTTTGGCTCCGACCTGCGACCTACTTACTGAAAACCTTATTTTAAACGCTTGTTTTTAAGGCAAGAACAATTGCAGTTTCAGGCCTGGAAAAGTCCTCCTTTCAAAGGTGGAGGGAGAGTTCATTAGCCCCGAAATTTTCTGGGATTTTTGAGAAAGGGATCTCTGTAGGAAGATGATTGCAAATTCTTAGATTCATGTTTCCTTGGCGTACATCGCTTATCATCTTACAGCTGAACTTTGATTGTTTTGAATGACCTGTAGATGAAGTTAAATGAAAGTATGATGGCCCAAAAGACAGGTTACTGGAATTCTTCCACCTCGACGGACATTTTGGACTGGGTTTGTATTGGTCATTTAATTGATAGATTGATGAGTTGGTAGATGGATTGATTGGTTAGTTCGTATACCCACGTCTCTCATTAGCCAATGACTGCCAGTTTTTGCTAACTTGTCAAAATATGTTTAATGTCGGCGGAGAGCGTGACTATAGACTTCTGTGGAGATGTGTACTTAAAGAACAACGCATCTCAATGTTTCAGGGAAGGCAGATTTGAAGATCGAAGTTCCATCGTCACGTTCAACGAACCTTGATAAGCCCAAAGTGTCCCAATAAGGCTAAGCGTAAACTACTAATTTTCAATAACAATCTTGGTGCCAGCGCTAGGATTTTAGGGTGCATTTTTTGGGAAAGTCCGAAAACGGATTTGTGATCTCGGATCAATGGATTCCTCAGCGTAAAAAAAAAGGATTATTTTCCATGACACCGCAAACAAACAAACCCAGAGTTACGTGAAATGTAAAAAACAAAACAAAAACATTAGCGGTTAACTTGTTTGTTTTAGAGAACTTCTTCAATGAAAATGCCACCAGAAAAAAAAAAAAAGAGACCAATAAAAAGAAATGACGTGCTAAGGTACAAATCGATTACGGAGGGTATTTTTGCAGCTTACTTTTTTAGCTATTCGAAAGGGAGTAACAATATTTTTGCTCTCACAAAATTTTTAGTGTAATTTCTGGTGTAAAATTTGCAGGAAACCTACCCATTTTCGACCTATTCGTGTCTTCGATCGTGCAGTAAAAATGAGAAAAACATTTGGGCTAAAATGCCATGTACGGTAGCTGTTGTGTATCATTTTTGCATGGAAAAACGCTTGTCAAAAATACTTTTTCAAACGCTGAAGTGGTGAATCTTAAAACTGCGGATTTAGATTTGATCCGAAGTATCCTCGAGTGTGGATACTTTGAATTCATGATCCGTTTTTGGATTTCCCCACAGAAACGCAAAATCCATTTTTGGATTCAAGAATCTGTTTTCGGATTTTCCCCCAAAAAAGGCACCCGTAGCCCGTTTTAAACGTCGCATTTTACATGTGCCGAATCTAATGCAAATGAGAAAAATTTATTGTTTTTGCTCATTTGCATTAGATTCGGCACATGTAAAATGCGACGTTTAAAACGGGCCTTAGTTCAGGTTCCATGTTTAGATGAAGAGGAGGGTGTGAAGGACAGTGCGTGTTCAAGTTCGTGTGATGTGAAGGAATCCGGAATCCAGCAAATGTGAGGCTTTGGAATCCGGAGTTCATTGTATGGAATCCAAAATCCATTTTGGCGGAACCCGCGAGTTTCAAGTGGATGGGCTGGAATCTGGAACGCGGAACCCAAGGGCCAACTGGATTCCTTTACAGAGGGCAATCAAGTTGAGGAGTTAGGAAAGGGGACATTTCTGTGACGTGTATAAAAATCGCCTTCTATCTCATTTTGTGCATTCCCGGAAAACCTTTTCCCTCGAATAAACACCGCATTGCTAAATCCACAAAATTGTAAACCTCGCGTCGGTTTTTCAAGTAAATACGATAATTCTAATGTTGTTTCTACCAATGAAACTACAAACCCCATTTTTTTCTTCAGCATAATGGACCCAAGGCACCTTCGCCATCGAGACCTCTGAGACCTCCTTCCTCCAAGCTGGAGCCTTTGGAGAGAGGATAACCACAGCATACCCTGGTCACTCTGCAGCGGCCAAAATTGGCGAGACGAATTCGTGACAGTTGGGGAACGAAGACAGTAAAAGCATCACGACTCACTTGGGCAACTCCCAACGGGGAATTTTTTATGCACAATGTTGTGCGACAAATCGCCGTTTCGGGAACAAAGGAGACTAATGTTGCGCATGCGCCTCATCACCCCGAAAATCCCTTGAAGTTTAGTCAAATTCATTCGAAACGCGGGAACATGAGAAATGGCGGATGTAGTGCTGGCATCGTTAATATTCATCGCCTGTTTCCAAAAGGACGGCACACAATTGATGCAAAAATGATGAGTCACTTGAAAGACTTGGGGGCATTACCTTATTCTTATGACTGATACTGGTTCAATACAACGGGAAATACGGCGAAGGATCACAAACGAAGCGAAGATGACGAGTCGAAAGTGTGGCGATGAAGTGAAGAAATTGCAAGGAGCAGAGGATAGTTTTGCCTTCCTGGC
>OX421452.1:6841799-6856799 GCA_949126865.1 Montipora capitata | reverse complement strand
CTCTTTCGTGACTTGGAGAGCGCCGTCTTGGATATGACGTGTTATGACGTAGCAATAGTCAACAAACGTGTTCGAGCTTAACAAGTTCTTCCTTCCCCGATCATTTTCTCAATGTTGTGTGACTTTTCTTCTCCAAGAAATTCAAATGTAGGATGAACCATGGTAAACGGTCTTGTGGTTCAATAGGTAGTAGGCCAAGTAGGCCATAAATGTGACGTCACTAAATACTTGCAGATCCTCTGATCAATCCATCTTGGTGGTAAAAATCAGCCAGAGCAAATGTAAACAAGACAAAAACCTTGAACATGCGAAATATGTATTCCACTAGTGTACCTTCTTTTCTTTTTCACTTTCTTCTGCGACAGCCGTCTTTGATGCTTCAGCAATCGTATTTGTTCGCTTTCACACGGGGAAGCGTTTAATTTAGAATAAGCCGACCAAACCTTTAAATTTTGCTCAATACACAAAGCAAGGCTTTTTCACAGCAGTGGGGTGTGTTTTGATCTGCTCAAGTGCTCTTTCGAGGGGGATAAAACTAGACACATGTCTAAACTTGAGATTACATATGAAAATTAAAAAACCGAAGCTTCCACCGGGAAATGAAAATTTAACGAAAAGTTGGTCAGCGAAAATAAAAGGTGGATCGATGGATTCCTCAGATCTGACTGCTATATTGTCTGTTCGGGTCTGTCATTTTACCAAGGAGGACTTCAAGCGGGATCTTCAGGTACATGGACAGGAATATTGGTCTTGGTGACATTCGCTTCATTCTGAAATCTCAGTTAACTAGTCCAAAATATCATTATATTTGAGCGAGAAAACTGAATCAAGCAATAAAAAGACGACTTTCGGTGTTACGCGCTTTTCCAGGCAGTAAAATAAACTTGAAATGTAGTTGAGTCCAATTTGCTTCAATTTTTTTGCAAGATCGAGCAATTTGAAGTCACTTTACTGAAAGATTTTGGCCCGGACAAACAAGTAGGCTCAAGTTTTCGGTAATATTCAGTAGATTTTGCTATATAACAACATTTTTCCGGATGATCAAGTTTCGAACGCTTCTCGCACAATTCGAAAAAAAAACACTTAAAATAAAGGGCATGTTGCGCGAAAACAAGTTCGGTGACCTTGTCTTTTTACTGAATTTTGTTCATGTCCTGTGCATGAATATCAATTGTGCCAAGTTTGACAGAAATCTGGATAGTACGTCATTTCAAGGGAATTACTTTAAAGCTGACCCTTTGTTTGTTTTAAATACCCTGTAGGTCAAGTTAAATGAAAGTGTAATGGCGCAAAATACAGGTTACAAGAATTCTTCCACCTCAATGGACATTTTGAACTGGGTTTGTATTGGTTATTTAATTGATAGATTGATGAGTTGGTTGATGAATTGATTGGTTAGTTGGTATACCACCGTCTCTCATTAGCCCTCTGGAGGGTCAAATGATTGCCAGATTTGCTGACTTGTCAAAATATGTTTGATGTCGATGGAGAGATTGAAATTACAGACTGCTGTGGAGATGTGTACTTAAAGACAACTCATCTCAGTGTTTCGGGGAAGGCAGATTTGAAGATAGAAAGTTCCATCGTCACGTTCAATGAACCTTGATCAGCCTCAAGTGCCCCAATAAGGCTGAGCGTGAACTACTTATTTTCAATAACAATGTTGGGGCCAGCGCTAGGATTTAAGTTCAGGTTCCATGTTTAGATGAAGAGGAGAGTGTGAAGGGCACTGCGTGACGCTTACATACCTGTATGTATATCAGGAAGGGTTTAATGTTCAAGTTCGTCCGAGTTCGCGCAATGTGAAGGAATCCGGAATCCAGCAAATGTGAGGCTTTGGAATCCGGAATCCGTTTAAAGGAATCCAGAATCCATTTCGGCGGAACCCGTGAGTTTCAAGTGGAATCCGGAATCGACGGGCCACCTGGATTCCTTTACAGAGGGCGATTTGTGAGGAAAGGGGACACTTCTGTGACGCGTTTAAAAATCGGGTTTCATCCCATTTTGTGCATTCCCGGAAAACCTTTTCCTTCTAATAACCACCGCATTGCTGAATTGCAAACCTCGCGTTAGTCTTTCAAGTGAATACAGTAATTCCTAATGCCGTTTAAAACAACCAATGAAACTAAACCTCATTTTTTTTCCTTCAGCACAATGGACCCAAGCCACCTTCGCCATCGAGACCTCTGGGTCCTAGACGTCCTTCCCCCAAGCTGGAGCCTTTGGAGAGAAGATAACTGGAGCATAACCTGGTCACTTTGTAGCGGCCAAAATTGGCAAGACGAAGTTCGTGACAGTTGGGGAATAAAGACAGTAAAAGCATCACAACTACCTTTGGCAACTCCCAACGGGGGATTTTTTCGTGCACAGTGCCGTGCGAAAAATCGCCGTTTCGGTTTGTCACGTGTAACACGACCGGTTTGAAACGGTGGCGGATTTGCACAGCTTCTGTTCCTTCGTACCAAGAATGACCAAAATCAGCAATTGCCGGAGAGAATGTGATCACAAAGGACTGAGTCATACCCTTTTCATCATTTATTGCCTTATTCCACTGTCCACACAAGAATATATAAAAAACTGAATTAATGACCTAGTGAGGAGGATAGAGAGCTGAAGCAAAGTCGACAACATATCTCTGTGTCATTGTAACAAATTTGCGATTTTTCTAAGTAATTCGGAATGGCAATTGTGTACTAACTATCCTCGAATTAAAAGGCTGTGTACGGTTTTAAAGTTTAGGAGACCATTGAGCATTTATCTTCGTGTACACTACTGAGGTCAACTATGTAACCTCGAACTTGCTCAGTTCACGTCGCATTTACAATACAGTACAATACAATACAATACAATACAATACAATACAATACAATACCATACAATGCAATATTTGCTTATTTCCACCATTCGCAGATCTCTCTGAATTACTGGTAAGGTCAGACCATGCACTCACAAACATACAAATATACGTGTAGTTATATAAATATAAAGACACAAATATAGTATAGTAGCAATATAGTAAAATCGAATGCGCAGAATTACGCTCAATTAATATACGACGCATATTTAACTGACACGAACTCTGAGAACCGGTCAGTTCGGCCAGGTAACACATGGCATGATGGTCCTGACCTCAGCGAATACAAAGTTTGCGACGGAACGACCCTGCTAGAAATTAGGGGGAAAGCGGGCTTGCGTACATAATTTCCGTCACAAATTTCTTGCACGCCAGGTGGCGTCTGGCCTCTAGAGAAAAGTAGTCCGGCACGCGAGAGGGCGTCCTCGTAGCTCAAGTCAGGACCAAAGATGATTCGTAGGGCTCTCTTCTGCACTCTTTCTACCGCCATGCAGAGATACTGCGGTCAGGTCCGTCGCCAGAGCACTCCGTTTCTTTTGGGTACGTCGTCGGTAAAACCATCGTAACGCGCATGTGCGGGACGTGCGTGCAGAGCTACTGGTCATTTACTTTTTATCGAAAATTGGAGTTTTTGACCGGAAAATTTGGAGGTACACAAATTCCTTTCTTCCTTTTTGTCCTTTGTCAAAGAAGACACTACAAAATAGTTCAAAGGTAGTCTAGTATATTTATTTTTCGTGCGAGACTGTTTTACACCTTGTAACGAACGTTGAAGCGTTATCGATCAACGCTTTGATGTCATTTTGTAGAGTTCTTATGTAAATACTGTGTATGCAAAGATACACAAGCTTGATTGAAATTGTGTTAGTTTGTACGAGATATCAGTGATAAATTCTTAAGTTAATAAAACAGAGCGCAAGTGCTCTTCTAATTTTTAATGTAAATGCAGAAAAAATGTAAGTTTTTAATTTGGGGGAAATCGGAGTTTCCAGGAAGTCTTTTTAGGGCAGAGTACACAACCAACACAGTCGATACATGACACATTGATAGAAAAGCGAGTTCTCTTTCAACTGCGTCAACCATCTCCCCTGAAATATCCAAGTTGAGATTGCCCTGGCTGCATTTGTTTCTTTAGCTTTGGAATCAACGAACATAAAGAAGACTTTTAATGGTGCTCTGCCCAACTTCTTCGACCTCCTACATTCCCTGGATTGAAGTATCCTGACTGAAGTAGGAACACAAACTATGATTTTAAGAAGACTTTGAGTTTCCATGAGACCTAACTTCAACTGCCAAATTCTATTCACCAATGAGAAATAGCAATTTATGACAACGTGGGTATGTAGGAAAATTCATTTCCAACGATTGTGAATTTCCAATGGGTAGGTATACTTAGACACAACATTGCTGTGACAAAAGTAAAAGCACCCCAAATATCGGGGTTTCTTACATTCAAGTAGCTAACAATATCCTTTTTTATCTTTATTTTTATTGAATTTTACATTGAAGATTAAAGCTTTCTGGTACGTCTTAACAACACAATGCAATAAAAAAGCGACTCAAAGAGATTGCTTTCACTTACAGTAATTTTAAATTTATCACAAATGGGGGCTGATTACTTAATTACTATTTTACTGTTGCGTGCGATAAACAAAATGCTCAAACCAAAGCGGCTCCTTAGAAAAGTCACCAATAAAAAGCTTCCATTACTATATTTTTTTGCCAAGTTCCAGCCTTTTTTAGCTGCAACATTTCTCACATGAAACCTTGACTTCATGGGGAGCAGGGTTAAAGAAGTGGTGACAGCACTCGCCTTCCACCAATATGGCTCGGATTCGATTCCCGGACTAGATGCCATTCGTGGGCTGAGTTTGTTGGTACCCTTGTCTGCTCCGAGAGGTTTTTCCCCGGGGTACTCTGTTTTCCCCCCTACATAAAAACCATTATTTGACATTTAATTTGCTTGCTTTTTTGTTGGTACTTTTCTCTTCTCCGAGAGGTTTTTCACGGGGTACTCTGGTTTTCCCCTTTCCACAAAAACCAATATTTGATAGATAGATAGATAGATAGATAGATAGATAGATACTTTATTTACACCTTAGATTGCAGTTATAACTGAATTGATAAGGTTTACATTACATATAAAAATATATAACAATATATATACACATAAGGTCGAGACAGCAGAAAGCAAATCGTTATCTTTAAGAAAGTTACGACATTTTTTAATTTCGAAGACATGTTTCGATGTTACAAACATCATCGTCAGTTACAAAATATTTGAAAAACCGTTAGGACTATATAACAACTAGGCGAAACATGCATAATTAAATATGATTAAGTGACAAGAAATACATATTTGAGTGAGTTACAGAGTGTTGGAAAGAATGTAGAGCCTAAAGCGTAAGTGTCAGGTTGACGTGATGAACTTGTTGGTTTAAGTTCATCACGTCAACCTGACACTTACGCTTTAGGCTCTACATTCTTTCTAACACTCTGTAACTCACTCAAATATGTATTTCTTGTCACTTAATCATATTTAATTATGCATGTTTCGCCTAGTTGTTATATAGTCCTAACGGTTTTTCAAATATTTTGTAACTGACGATGATGTTTGTAACATCGAAACATGTCTTCGAAATTAAAAAATGTCGTAACTTTCTTAAAGATATATACACATATAAAAATTATAAACTATAAAGTACCAAATAGAGAATTGACTAATGGTATTCGTTATATAAATAAAGAAGTTTATTTAGAGTCATAAATCCTAGCGCTAGCGTTAATAAAGGTATTACTAAACCTATTAGTCTTACACTAGGGCGTTGCAAAAACCCTTGGTTTACGTAGGGTTACCGAAGGATGATTAGTGTTAAATGGCAATAAGTGAAATAATTACTGATTGTTAGGATTAGAAATGGTTTGTTGAAAAAAACTCTGACACAATTCAGATCTTCTTTGCGATAAACTATTAATATTAGCGGTCTTAAGAGCATTAATGTATGACACATCGTAGCCATATACCGCAGCCAAGTCAATAACTGAGATGAAAGAAATTTGTATGATTTTAAAAATCAGAATCCAGGTTAGAATTAGATTTTCATGAACAGCCGGCAAAGCCTGCTCCTCACAAGAGATGAACGTCCAAGTGCATGCAACTTACGCGGACACAAAAGTTAGTTGTTAATTCGTGTTTTTTGTCCCAACAAAACATACCATTGATCAAGTCTCTAATGTGTTTGTGTATGTTGATGCTAACCCCCGGCAAGATTCTGTAGTCCGTGATCTCCCGCGCTGTTCCTCCTTTGTCTATCCTGGCATGCTGCAGGCATGTGCGTTGTTAATAGAGAGGTTGAGGTAACTTAACACAGTTTTTAAGCACTCATACTTCCATTTCTGTCGTATTTACGCTTTTTTTTTTCTTTTAAGCTCAAACTTGGTCACTGATAAGTACCACCACGAAGGTTTATATCTTTGACAGTTTATTTGTCCTGCAGACTGTTACCATGGTAACACATCCAGATTAAAACGAGGCCTAAAGGATGCTTATTCCTCATTTATGCAAAATTCACTCATTAGTTTTTTGCAGAATTTGCGTACTTAAAACAATAGAAATAAAGTAAGTTTAACAGCTCTGATCATAGAATTTCAACCGTCGGATTTTTCATAATTCGCTGATAGACGTTTTTTAGTTTTCCCAAATTTTTGTCCATTAAATGTTCGAGTTTTTTTTGATAGACGACTCATTAGAAGTCGGATCTATTTCAATTCCAAATTTTTGCAAAATCTAATGACTGGATTAGGAGAAATTTGGAAAAACAGCCAACACTGTTTTGGTCTCAAATTTTCGAGCGCATACACAGCATATTGCTGGGTTCCTCTGAAGGAGCACTTATGACGTTTACGTAATGGAAGCGAATTTACACTGCATTTCCAAGACCATCGTGAGAAGGAGAAAAAAAATTGCCTTATTTGTTTTGTTTTGCAAAATCCGCCCTGGCCTTTAATGAATACCGCTAAGATACTCAGGTAGACTATAAGGAAACACTTGACAGGCATATAATAAAACTGACTGAATGCAAGCAATATAAAAACAGACTAGATCCTTAGCTAGAACATGAGCGCGCTTTAGTTGTATTAAGAAGTACAATCTCTTTGCCGCTTTTTTAACGGTGGCATCTACATGCTGATTCCATTTCAAATTATCCTGAATAATCACACCTAGTTCTTTCACAGACTTAACGAGATAAATAATAGCGGTTTTGTTAATTGATACTAGCTCGCGAATCGCCGGAGAACGTGAAAAGGAAATTCTAAGCTCTTTGCATTTCTTGGGATGTAATTGAAACTTATTGATCTCGGACCACTGTGTTATCTCATTAATGGCATTCTGCGCCTGGCTGACCTCTCTGCTGTCAACTACTTCATAAACCGTTGTGTCGTCGACATACTTAACCGTACCATTCGCAGAGGGCACTACAAGATCATCAATCATAGCAATAAAAAGCCAGGGGTCGAGCTTTGTCCCCTGGGGAACCCCGGCGGGTACAGATTGTCATTCCGAGAAACAATCTTCAGCTAATTTAACTCTTTGAAAACGATTACTTAGAAAGTCGCCTATCCAATTGATAATATAGGGATTAATATCGTAATCAGAAAGCTTAATCATAAGTAGGGAATGATCTATAAGATCAAAGGCCTTCTTGTAGTCCAACACAAAGACTCTAACATAATTACTTAAACCATCAGTCTCTTTCGCCCAGTTATGAATCATAGTTATTAAAGCGTGGGTAGTTGATGAGCCAGGAATACAGCCAAACTGGTCAGATCTTAACTTCCTAAGAATTGCAGGTTTCACATGATCTTGAACAACAAAATGTTCAGCTATCTTTGACAACGTAGGGGTAAGGGAGATTGGTCTAAGGTCCTTTTTGATATCTTCAACTTTTGACGCTTTGGGTATAGGAGTGACGTTTGCACATTTCCATACATCGGGGAGGATTCCCCCAGCTAAAGATGAGTTAATAATCGTACTAACAGGATAAGCAAGTTCATATGCATAGTCACGTAACACCCAATTGGGGATTCTGTCAGGACCATCAGCTTTAGTTGTATTAACGGTAATTAAGACACGGGCCACTACCTCTGGTGACAAGGTAGGTACTTGATAACCAGTTGTAACTACAATACAATACAATACAATTCAACTTTATTTCACTACGCTAGCCACACACAACAAAAGCTGGTTTCCTGGTGGGGCGTAGGTAAACACGTTACAATAAAGTATATATATATCTAACTGGATTTGTCAAAAGGTGCCTGCAGAAATTGTGAAAACAAGCCAATTCTGCTACCGTCACAAACTTAAAGAAAAGCTACCCTCCCCACCCCTGTGCTTTGGTCAGACAACCAACAATCACCTACCCACACCACAGTGTGGGTTCACTCTAATTGGTGATCAAAAGCAAACTATCATTGAAGCCTAGACTAGTGCAGGAAAAATTGCCAGTGAAGGCATGCTACAGTGTAAAGTCTGACTTAACAAGGCCACAAACTCTAACTGCAGTTAAAGTCTCAAAGCAGCAACCCCCCCAGCCCTGTGCTTTTGACACACAACTCACAGTTAGAACTGTCCCTGGGCTGTTTGGCAAAGCAGGCCTTGACGGCAAGCCCCCTCAATTTTGAGAGGCCACAATGGCTTGAACACGGGCTACGCCCGTGCTCAAGCGAAAACTCCAGTAGCTACCTTTTAGCAAATTCGCTCAGATATCAGGGGCCAAACGCCTAAAATTCAGTCAAAAATCGGCTGATCACACTCGATTTACTCAGCCTGGCTCACAGAATGCCATTCTGGAGAGAAACGCACAGATAACTATAAATTTCTAACTGGATTTGTCAAAAGGTGCCTGCAGAAATTGTGAAAACAAGCCAATTCTGCTACTGTCACAAACTTAAAGAAAAGCTACCCTCCCCACCCCTGTGCTTTGGTCAGACAACCAACAATCACCTACCCACACCACAGTGTGGGTTCACTCTAATTGGTGATCAAAAGCAAACTATCATTGAAGCCTAGACTAGTGCAGGAAAAATTGCCATGAAGGCATGCTACAGTGTTAAGTCTGACTTAACAAGGCCACAAACTCTAACTGCAGTTAAAGTCTCAAAGCAGCAACCCCCCCAGCCCTGTGCTTTTGACACACAACTCACAGTTAGAACTGTCCCTGGGCTGTTTGGCAAAGCAGGCCTTGACGGCAAGCCCCCTCAATTTTGAGAGGCCACAATGGCTTGAACACGGGCTACGCCCGTGCTCAAGCGAAAACTCCAGTAGCTACCTTTTAGCAAATTCGCTCAGATATATATATATATATATATATATATATATATATATATATTTAAAATAGAAGTATATTACATAGAATCAGTGCGATCCAACAGAAAGCATGAAGGGCGAGGAGGTAAGTTTGCGTTTGAAATCAGAAAGCGATTTTGCGGTCTTTGCCTCATAGGAAAGATTATTCCAGAGCATTGCACCACTATACTTAAAGCTGCGCTTCAAAAAATTTGTGTATGGCCTTGGAAGTGCTAGATCAGTCTCGATATTCCTAAGATTGTAATTTATGTTAGTATCATTTAGCTTTACAAAGGAGTTACTCGGTTGGGGGGCAGATAGATCATTGAGGATTTTATACATAAGGGTAGCCTTTGTATGGAAGCGCCTGGTTTCAAGGGTTTTCCATTTCAGGTTATTCAACACATCTGTGGACCTAACATCATATGAAGAGCCTGTAATAACCCTTCCCGCACGATTTTGAATTTTTTGTAATTTATCTTTCAGTTGCTTACCACATGTATCCCACAGGGGTGAGCAGTAATCAAAATAAGGTTGAATGAGTGATCTGTATAAAGTTACGAGGGTGCAGAGGGGGACAAAAGGCTTAATTCTTCTCAAAGCACCTATGCCAGCACATGCCTTTTTACATATATACTCAATATGAGTTTCAAATGTAAGCTTTTCATCTAGTAGAATTCCTAAACATTTGTTAGAGTTTACGCGTGAAACCAAATCATTATCAATGGAGATTGCATTAGGTAAATCTCCAGATTTAGTGTTCAAATTATATGTTGACCCAACAACCATTAACTTAGTTTTGAGAGGGTGGAATTGGAGCTTATTAACAGTGAGCCAGTCGCTTAGATTTTTTAAATCAGAATTTATATTATTGGCAAGTGCGCCAATATCAAAACTAGAGGTAAAGATTTGAGTATCGTCTGCATATAAACAGGGGGTAGTGAATTTTAAGCAATTTGGTAAATCATTTATGTAGATAAGGAAAAGGAGAGGGCCAAGAATAGAGCCTCGGGGAACTCCACAGAGTAAGTTACTTTGAGAAGATAAGCAACCATTTATTAAACATTGTTGTCGGGCAGTAAGATAAGAGTTGGCCCACATCAATTCTCTATCAGCGACTCCATAAAACTTAACTTTCTCTAGTAAAATCGAATGATCAACTGAGTCGAAGGCCTTACGAATATCAAGAAAAAAAACTACACCTGTCAATTTTCCCTTATCCATATTATCAGACCAATCATCGCACATTTGAATCAACGCCGAGACAGTCGAGTGGAGAGGGCGGAAACCAGACTGGAATTTAGAGAGAACAGAATTAACTTTCAAATAGTGATAAAGCTGTTGAAAAACTTCTTTCTCGAAAACTTTACTTATTTTGGCAGGATTGAAATGGGTCTATAATTTCCCATATCACGACGGTCATTGCCTTTATAGACCGGGCACACACGCGCATTTTTCCAGTCATCAATAAAAATTCCAGAGGAAAGTGACAAATTAAATATAAAAGTCAAAGATGGAGCAATTATACTAGACGCGATTTTAAGGACCTTGGCAGGAATCTTATCAAGGCCAGTGCTTTTCGACACCTTTAAGTTTTTTTAGCGTAAGCGCGACATTTTCCACTGGTATATTAGAGAATCGAAAGGCTGGAAAACTATTCTGAATGTTGCTGAGATATGTGTTAACGCTATTGGAGGACCTTTTCGTTGATTCAGCGGCCAAAGTTGGTCCTATGTTTACAAAGAAATCATTAAATGACTCGGAAATATCTTTATCGTCAGAAACAATTTTATCGTTAACAAGAATATCATTGACAGGGGAAGATTTTTTACCTTTGCCTGTAAGTTCCAGCCCGCCTTAGGGTCAGTAGCCTTGGACGCATCGATTTTCAGGCGAAAGTAGTCAGATTTCGCTTTACGCATCATAGAATTTACCTTATTCCTGGCAGATTGAACTAGACGGTAAGATGCTTGTAAGGGCTCGAACACCTGCTGGGGCTCCAGAAAGCCATTATTAATATCGTTGGCTAAGCTTATAATATTGATCTTCGTCGGTGGCATGCCGTAAAGGAGTTTAGCGGCCAAATCTCCAGAAAATTTCTGCATACCACAGAGACGGCGACACTCACTCCACCATTTCCTAGAATCAATACCATTGTGGTCGTTGACTTTGGCTTGATAATACTTGGACTTGCAAAGTTTTCGTTCTCTGTTAACGCGATTCCGATAAATTTGCTTGCTTTTTATCGAGCGATTCATACATGAGCCCCTGGCTCGGGAGACTGGGCAACCACTCTCCCCCCCCCCCCCCCCCCCCGCTTTTGACGTTAAAGAAAGTTACCTACTTACGTACAAATGGCTTACACTCAAAACCTATCAAAACTGTGCTCAGCCACCTTAATGGCGGACCTTGAATGGAAAACGATGCTCCAAAATTGAACTTTTTGTTGCCTCGAAATTTAATTAAATACGCTATGGGAGAGTGACAGTTTCCAGAACATTGCTCCAGACTTTAATCTAAACTGAACAGAATATAATGACCCAATGTACAATAAAATGGATTGTTATAAACAAGTGTCAGCCAAATTCGATAACACCAAGAAGACGACGATTCTTGTTAATCACAAAAACCTCATCCACGTGGTTATGTTTATAATTTAGTCTCGATAAAACGACTTCTAAGGAACCCCAATTTCTCAAACCGGAAGTGTTGTTTGTTGTTTCTTTTTTTCTTAAGCTACCCAACAGGTTAACTTAGTTCTTGCGCGGAACAATCTTACCCTCAATAACTGAAATCTCTTTCCAAATTTACAAGATGAAAACATGTTTAAAAAATTGTCTCATACCGCATTCACACCAAAGCTTAAACACGTTTAAAAGCCGTTTAGTTAAACATGGTTTAAAATTGTTTTCTTCATACAAGTTACTACTTGACATAATTTAGACTCCAAATTCAACACAATAAAGAAATACATTAGAACTTTCATGAACCCTACGTAAAATTCAGTCTTTCAGCCTTCCGTTGCTCATTTTTATTTTGTTAAACCTGGTTTAATTAAACGTGTTTAGTTGGTGTGAATCGGGTAGTTCGGCTCAAACTGAACACAGCGTATCGTAAAAAAGTCTAAAAATAAAAGGAACCTAAAGAGATCTGAAAATTTACGGGGCTGTTGGGAAGCACTCCTGGTTCTTTTATTTTGTGGTTCCGATTATCAAGCGTCAAACAAGATCCAAGCGAATAGTTCGTCTTTGTATAACTTAAATTTACATTCTTGTGCAAAATGAAAAAAAAAAATCCCAACCCTTTTGCAGTTGGAGGCTGAAGTGAACATGACAGAGTAAATGTCATAACTAAAACGAGAAAGATTGAAAGAAAGGAGTTGATTGATTTTTATGCACTTTTCTAGCTTTCCGTATAGTGTTCAGCTACTTAATGGCTTAGAGTACTTGTTTTTTCATGTCTGCATACAATCTGGCACTAGGTCACTCTATGGCTGTATGTACTGTAATTACAAAGAAATTGGTAAAGACAAATTAAAGCGTTAACTCTGCCAGGAAATAGCTTGTTGACTTTTCTGTTCTCAACCCCGTTTTTCTTATTATTTGGAACTCATTGAGGACATTCGTTAAATTAATCCTCTCTTCTTTTCAAGTTTCTTAAGGCTCTTACGAATACTTTTGATTCCGCCCTGTTACATTAACACGTTCTTCTGTGGAAGTGTTGTTTCCTTCAGTCACTGTTTTCATTAGCAACACATTGTGTACATCTCTTGCTTATTTCATTTAAATGCTCTCCATCACGCACAATTGATCTGGTGAAGTACACTTCGTGATGCTCACATACTTTCCATACACCTTTTTGAAAGCCGGGAAAATTTTCCAATTCAGAGGGCTCATCGACTGGAATTGACGTAAGGCCAATTTCTGCTCTCAACAAAGTGACGATTTTTTCCATCCATGATATTTCGAGTGCCTTATTTTGTCCTTGACAGAGTAAATTAAACTCATCGTTTGCCTTCTTTAAACGCATTTTGGCAGTGCTAGAGAGAGAAACGTTACGCTTAATGGCTTCACTTTGGGTTTCCAAAAGAGAAGCAAAAAGTGAAAACTTCCTTGCATGTTCATACACTTGATTTAGAATCCTCAAATGTGGTTGTGGTGTCTCGAGATAATGTATGATATTTTGCAGGAAACTGATGATTGTGTCCGAAACTTGTTTCATTTCCTGAAGTGCATTCGAGCTTCCTGGACTTACTGTATTTCGCAAAGCGTGCTGCGCCTTCTCAATCTGGTTTAAAATGATTAAATGATTCTTAAAGATGAAAACCAAGGGAATGTCAATTGTATCCACCCTTTTCAACGATCTTGACCCTCGGTACCGTAATAGTTTCTGAAACATTGTGTGCATGCCTGAAGGCCAATGGTGAAGTTGTCGACGATTATTTTCGGCAATATTGACCACTTCCTCTCCAAGCTTGCAAATTTCGGTCTTGACATCCTCCATTTTCCTCAATTGCCTCTTAACTAGAGTACCATAACGATAGCTGAATGTGATCGCTGTTGAGCACTTAGGGCATTGGATGAGTTGGACGTCGTCACCCAATTTTTGGTGCATCCACTTATCCATCTTTTGAACTGTCACGATATGACCACAATCGAAAAGCTGGAGGTACTTTGTATCGCCCGTCAACGATACACTTCCATAACTTGATACAGAAGAGAGCTTTTTAGATTGGCAAATAGAGCACACGACGGGGCAATTTTCGCCGCACAAGCCAATACATGGATGACCGCAGGACAGCCTTTTGGGGCAGGGTGCATCACAGCGAGGGCGATCGCATTCCTCTCCACACAGGTTATTGCATTGGTAATGAGGACAACTCCATTTACATGGTTTTTTGCATGGATAAAATGATTGTGAGCAGAGTTTACTAAACGTTCCATGAGGGCAGCGTCTATTGCTTTTTTTGCCACAAGGTGGACAGGGTATTCCGCATACGTCTTGGCAGCGGTGAGAACAAACAAGTATTCGGTTGCATGGAAATAGACACATTTCATGGAAGCCCTTAACTCTGCAGTCATGGCAGTTTCCACGACATTGGTGGCCGCATACCAGCTTTGCATTACAAGGGCAGGGGCACTGTACGGTATCCACAGGAGAGCTGCAGGGCATCTTAATGTGGTGACCGCAAACGAGGTTCTTTATCACGGCCACTTTACAAGGATAACTGGAACATGGTTTTCCACACACACCTTTACAAATGTGTTTGCAAGTTGTCTTTTGACGTCGACACGGAACCTTGCATGAAGCTGTGTTTAACTGAAAGCATTGCACTTCTTCCTTGTGACCACAAGGAAACGTTTTTTGTACCCGCCGTCGACACCACCTACTTTCACACGGTTGACTGCAAAGGCCTGGGCACGGGTGACCGCATTGTAGAATTCTTTTGCATTGTTCGTGGCACACTTCGCCTTCAGGATCTTCGGAGCAAGCCATTTCTTTCATATGGTTTCCAGGGCAGTTGAGAGGTTTCACCACTTTTACTTGGCAAGCGTACTTTTGGCAATCTTCAGAGCATTTACCAGGACAGACATGACCGCACTTCAGTCGCTTTTTGCATGGCATTAAACAAATAAGCTCAGACACGTCATCTGAACAAGGGCAGCTGAGTTTGTGAAACCCACAACTCAAATATTTTGCCACTTCCATCGCACATTGAAAGGAGGTACAGTCATCACCACATCTTTTGAGACATTGGTGTCCACATGGAAGAAAGCGTTCACAACGAGCACCACAA
>OX421452.1:6816799-6834299 GCA_949126865.1 Montipora capitata | reverse complement strand
ATGCTGTTTGTGAAAGCTGTTTGTGAACATTTAAATGGGCTCCTCAAATGATTTAATTCCTTATAGATCATTTCTTATGGACCCTAAGTAATACTGCGTTGAGGTGAGAAATTCAATTTGTTTCCCGAGTATTTGCATTACGGCTGAAGATATAAATAACACCATCATAACCTTTTGTCTTGCTGCTTACCATGTGAAATTTATAGTGGAATGTATCAGCATTGATGTATCTTACTTTAAAATTCAAAAGATTAACGAATTACTCTACCCAAAGTAACAATTCATAGAAGGTTATTGACCCTATTCGGAATTACCTTCAGACTTGTTTTCGTCACGATTTTCATTTTTCTTTTCAAAAGCCTTCCTCCACTTTGCTTTTCTTGACGACATTATGCTGTGGGGAAAATGAAATAGAAGTCAGACAAAAAAACCTGACGGCTTATGCAAACACAGTTTCAGTTTACGTTGATAGCAAATTCCTGGAAAGCAGAAATTTTATAAAATTTGTTGGTCTTGGGAAGTTTGTACACTACATATTTCAATAGCAATCTTAGGGATTTATGTTCTACTACAGGCGTCCTCTAGACCCAAATATGCTTGCCAACCTTATCCTCTAGATCTATTCAATATTCCTATTCTGTCTAGTTGTGGTACCGCGAAATTTTATTTAATGAACTTAAGACTGAAAGAATCTCAACGAGAGCTGACTTCCCGAACGTATACGGTTAATTCGCTCTAGTTATAAGCAGTTCATATCTTCATTGAAAAAGTTCACCAAGTGTTAACTGGGCACGAGGTTATACATATGCTTAGGTACAATGAAAGGTTAACTTGGGTACAAGTTCCTTGAGATCGTGGAAGAAATTTAATCATTCAAATCTTTCATTTCTTCTTGGTGATCAATTTACAGACTCCCCCTTCTCCTCCCCCCAAATTTAAGTCACTTAGGTTGGCAATCTCATTTATAAAGTGCCATTCATTCCAATATTTTACCTACTCTTTAGGAACCACACTGCTTTGTGCAATAAGTCAGTAATGTTATGGGGTGTGTTTGTGCTTCCAAATAATGTTAAAGCTCTTTGCTAGCGCATAATTTAATTCTGCAGTATTTAGTGCCATTGACGCTGCTTTGAAGAAGTCATAAAATTCTTAAGTTACACTTCAGAGGAAGGGTAAAAGTGAATGCAATGAGATGGGTTTGTTTTGGTGGGCGTATGATTCTATCAGAAACAAAATTTGAGCGTTTTTTGGCTGCCTTTGCTGGATTTATACACCTTGTTTCAACGTTGACGGTGCCCAATTTTTTTTGCCGTTAAATTAGCCTTCGTACTTGATGTGAATGCAAGTGTAAAAAATGTGCCGAGGCTTGATGCAAGAGTTCTCAGGACGGAATCATGCATTGACTATGGTAAAAGAGAAATAAAATCCAAGGATTAAGTCAACTGATTCTGTTCACATGGATAAAGGTCAGTCATGAAGAGCTCAATATTGATGCGAACATTTCAAATCTGCGCGTCCCAGTGGTCTGATGCTCGAGTAGGAAAAGGGTTTTTTTAAATACGGACTGACGGTAGAAGTCATCCACAAATATTCATGACCTTAAGTTCTTTGTTTCAGCGCAACCTCAGTATAAATATACGGGAGTGAAGCAACACATTTCTATGTTTGTTACATTGCTAGCAATGCGATCGACTTAAGCTTGAAAATTATGGCAACACGGTATTATGACTGAAACAGCAGCAATTGATAGCTTTCTGGAAGTCGGTGAGTGTTTCCTGTTTCTACCTTTGATTTTTAAATCAACGAGTGCATGATGAAATACGGCAAAATCCATTTGCCATTTCTTAAGATTACGAGCTTACTTTTCACGGATTTGTCATTGCTGGATTTTGCCATCGATTTAAATAAATGAGAAAAAGCTTTCTTATTTCCGGGAAAATATGCCTATACATGCCTGGTAGGAATCAGGACCGAGAGTGCCAAATAGAAACAAACGTTTTCAAATGCATACCTGTTTGTGAAACTGAACCAGTATATTCATTGAAGCGTGGCCCAGATTCTTTGGAAAAGACAGTTTTGAAGTGGTTAACTGGCGACGAAGAACGACAAAGTTCCCAGAAATACAAGAATCAAGTATTCACATGTGTGTTTTGCCTGCATGAGATTCTAGAAGAGTTAATTTGGCCTCTTAAATAGCTGGTTCTAAGAAAAGTCGATTACACTAAAGTTGGAATGGACAGTGGGACCCCAGTCTTGAGGAAACTGGAATTTACACTCTCTTCAATTGGGCATCCCATAATATATAGACTTAGCCAAGCGTAAAAGCGGGGCTCCCGTTTGTTGCCCAGTGTCTATGGAAATAATTATACCCTCTACATATAGTACTAAACATTATTAGGTATAAATTGTAATCACTTTTCGTGATCAAACACCTCAGAGCTGACAGCAACGAAGAGGCTTTGCAAAAAGTAACCAACATTTAATGTTAATCAACAACTAAAACAATTTTCGTTTGGACTGATAATCTTTATACCTTTAGAATACGAACTTGAAACTTCGCGTTCAAACTAGAAAAAGCGAAATTCCTTCGTCGCTCCATCGGTAGTCGCGAAATGAGATGATCTATCGCCAAGATATTTCGTAAACATTGCAAGACTATTTTCTAAGTCACGCTTACCTTCAATGACTTGAGTCTAAAATAATATCTCGAGTAACTTCCGTGGAATATTTCAGATAAACTTGTAGTTGACAAGTTGACGATTGCAGCTCCTACAATATTTTTCAACGACTTTGATGTACCCAAACTTGTGATAAATTTGGCAGAGTAACCTGGTAACGCGAAAAAACAATGAAAGTTTCGATAGCACAGCTCCAACTGCACATACCAAGTTTACCGACGCCTTCTTTTGCCCTTTTTACTCGAATTAACTTTAATTGAGCTTAAAAACTCTTTTTCAAAAGTGACGATGATCAATGGAATAAACGCAGCTGCACAAATAGCAAAGTTTTCCGCCCAAAAAATTCGCCCATCCGAGCCGTGGGCTGGCAAAGATTCCCGCCAAGAAATTACACAATATGGTTTTTTAGTTCTGCATTCCTGAGACTCCCCTTCCTTCCTTTTCATAGTCTCCCATTCCCCTCCCCCAGAGTCTGTACGGACCGACGGGCGGACGGATGTACGCTCGATCAATCACGTGACAACCAAACGAAATTCTATAGGTATGGGGCTCGCGGCCTGGAGCCCCCCTATTACCTTTTTTAAAAATTTAGCCCAACCGGGGAAGTAACAGTATCGGTAATGTATTGAGTGTGGTGCACAGTTTCTTTTCCAAATTTTGTTTCAGGAGTTTGGACGGAAACGAGGCGCTTAACTGCCTACCAACTTACAGTTGGTAGGCTATCTTACAGTTCCTGAAGTGAAAGAGGACAAAGTGACTGATAGCCAAAAGAAGTAGTTCTAGGTAATTGCTCCTTGATTCAATCGTGTAGCATTTGTAAAATTTGACGCCTTGCGCACGAAAATAAATACGGGATGCCTAATTATAATAGACGTGATTGCTTCAACAGCACATATTCTAAACATCAAAGGATACAGAGCACTTATTCCCTGGCCGTACTTTGGAAAACCAAGATCGAAAGAAATTACCTTAGTTTACACAAGAATAAATGTGTTACAGCTGTTTTTATTCGCATTAATGCCTTGCTAGTAAAAACAATTACCAACTGCCTTTTCTATAACATGTGCATAACGCTTTTGATAATGCATGCACGGAGTGTTGGAAAGCCCGTTGAATGCAAGGCAGGATGTTCTGTGTGTATGCCAGGCGCAATAAATAATTGAAACTTTCTTAGATCAATAGTGAAAAAGGACTCTCTGCCATAACGTTTGGCTTTGGGTAAATTAACGTATTCGCTACCAACTTTGTCCTTTTAACTTACTTTTCAATTATTTCAAATATCATCTTTGATCCTTAATTTCGCCTGGACGATGTTAAGGCTAATGTTTACCGAGTTTAAAAAGTCTTCAAACATTTTTTTCCCAGATTTACCGACTCATTTTAACATCTTCTCTTCAGTATCATGTTGTATCAGTAAGTTCATGAAAAATCTGATGAGTTCCACGTGGACGTGTCACTGATATATTTGACAGTCTGACCTACTTAATTTGACTTGTCTGCTAATACAGTTACCTGCGCGTAATGTTTCTTGTGCTAATCACTGGCACTAATTTCCATGAACTCGGAAAAAAATATAGGCGGTTTAGTAAAAGCTGAAGTCTGAAACCTAAATCAAAGAAAAATTTCGAAACGACCCATAGCCTATGTTTGTATGTATCACTGTGTTCTGATCACTGGCCACATAAATTTCTGCGGCACCCTTCAGTTGTGTGATGCAGAATGTCTGTGGTACCAGTCAATTATTTGTTGCAGAATGTTTGCGGCACTGGTCAGTCATATGCATAGTTAATTAAGAACTTTTAAAAACAAAAATGCGATTGATGGTTGTGGGCGTTCTATTTTACCCAAAATATCATTTAGTAGATTCTATTCGATGTCTCGGAACCAAGACGTCCTATCCATTCCGACTTGTTCTATCTCATCCTTGGCTAGACAGCTTTGTGAAAACTGACCAATGATGTGAGTTCATGCAAGAACGATTGTTATTGCGAACGCTTCCTCTCTTTCCGAGAAAACATTGACCAAAATGGCTGATATTCTTCATCCTAAATTGTTATGGTTTCCCTGATGAAGAGTTAATGGTTCGTACTCGCTAGATTCGTCTCATTATATTACGAGGGCACAGTCTAGTTTGGCACGAGACTAGTGAATTGGGTGCATCAATTAACACGAGGTCGTGGAGCGCGGAAAATTCGGCGGAGAAATAAGATCAAGAACTCAAACGCCGGTTTATCCAATACATCATATTTTTTTTTTTTTTCATTCTAATTCATCTTCATGAATATTTCTCAAAGTTTCTAGTTCACACATCATTAAGTATTCATAACATACCAGCAAAAACACTCACAAAACGCTCGCAAAATCACACACACAAAATCACACACACATGAAACCTCCTTAAATGAAATTTGCAGAGTAATCTTCATAGCAAATTACTCCAGCAATATCGCAGCATTGATGCAGGAATGCAACTCTATTTCTGTTTATCATAATGGGTGGATTATTAATTTTTTGATTCCCAATCATTAAGTCAAGTTAATACATTATTGAGGTGGGTGAACAGGGGTCAGCAAATCCGTCGATCCGTGCTAATTTTTCACAAAATCCGCTAACCCGCAGATATTTTTACAAAAGTCCGAATCCGCAGTACTGTCAGAGAAGTGAGCACCTAAGAACATTCAGTAACTTAACTGACGTTAAAGAAACACCTGTCATAAAATTAGCCTACTGATTCTCCGCACTTGGCGCCCAAAGCGCGTAGTCGTTCTTAACAAGAACGTGGACCCTCTATCGAGTTCTGAAACGTCAGTTTCCGTCTCCTCCTCATCAGAGCTACTGTCATATTCAGTCATCTCATCGTCAGCATTGTCTGGCCGGAAGCCGAAATCCTGGGGTCCTAGAGTTTTCTGGAGTCCGATTACATTGTAGGTCAAAAATGCGTTACAGCCGTTATCAGTCACTAGCGCCCCTCAACGACTTTTTTCGAAAGTAAAATTTAGGCGGACGTCAAACAATATTTCCATGACGATACTCCATGAATTCGTCATAGAAATCATTTGATTGACGTCCACCTATATTTTACCTTCGAATATGAAAAAAAATGTCGTTGAAGCTCTCTTAGTTTTCAAGAATGACCCGTTTTTTAGGTGGGGTGTAAATAGCGTTTATCATTTGAAAAGAAAAAGCACATATCGTGTGAGCAACGGTTGGAGGTGCAGTAATAATTCTAATGCGAAGAGCTGTAAATAGTCTTTGAAACGGCGGAATCAAATGGAACGATTATGTCCATTAACAAATAAAGGTTGGCTTGATCTTGTGTATTAATTAAAGAAACTTTCATTTGTAGAATTGCACGTTTCTTTATTTTAAATAATTTCCTTCAGTAATTAGACAATAAAATCATCAATAAGCAAGTAAGTAAAGTAATAAGTAAAAAAATATCCTGTTTTACAAGGTTGGGAGCCTGCCTTTTCATTTCTGTAAACTTAACTCCTAGGGAAACTGGAGCGTAATCCTTTCCTTAATGACGCCCCGCTATAGCTGAAATTTTTTTTATGGAAATGGGGCTTTGGTAGATTCAATTTCATTTCCGCGTTCCTAAGTGTATAGTAGGTGTTGCGAATAGAATCTTGCCGATACTCCGGCGCGTCATTTATAATATTTTAAACATAAGAATTGCTTTAAGTTTTTTCCGTCGTTTGGAAAGATTATCCAAAGATAGTCTTTTCAGAAGAAAACTATAACTCGTATCGCAATTAGATCTATTAATGACACCAGCTGCCCTATTCTGTAGTTTTTGCAATTTATCCCTCAGTATAATGTTAAGGTCACCCCAAACAGAGGTTTAGTAGTCAAAATGGGGTTAGCTCAGCGCTTCATAAATTTGTAGTGCGCTATTTTCTAATACATACGGTCTTACACGTTTAAGGGCACCTATAATAGCAGCTGATACTTTTTCAGCTTTTTCATCGACGTGATTTTTCAAAGGGAGTTAAGCTTATCTTATTATAAACCCAGTGATTTAGCTTCATAAATTCTCTTTCTCGAATTTCCGTAAATCTCAACGTCAATTAATCTGTTAGCTATAACCTACTGTAGTTACTGAGATTTACAAGATCTAAGTTTATTCAGGGGCACCCAACGGAGGTGTTCGGCGAAATAGGTGTTCCGCAGGGGGGAGGGGTGTATGTGCTAGTTGCAAAAGAAGTATTGGGAACGGTTGCTTGGGAAAAGATTAAACAGTGCTCGAAATTTAAAAAAAATAAATAAAAATTCAGATTGTCCCTGTTTCAAAACCCTGATAAATGCCCGGTTGCCCGTTAGGAAACTGGCCCCCACGATTTACGCTGTGTTGAGATGCAATCACATGGCGTTGAAGCTGGGTATCGCATAATTCTAAGGGCGCGTTCGATTGACCCTATTCCGGAATAAGAATACGTGGAGTAATGATTTAGAACGGTATGTCTGGGGTTTTGAAGCAAATAGAATGATAAAGACATGTTTAAAATAGCAATTTAGCAGGCGTTTGACAATTTTAATGTGAATATCAGTAAAAACGAAGGATTTCTAATTTCTATTCCATGTATTCCTATTCCGGAATGCGGTCAATCGAACGCACCCTAAGTGTGCGCCTGTGGCTTTTTGGGTGTTACCGCCACAGAACTGATTAATTAATTGAATGCCGAAAGCGGGCAAAAATTGACATTTTGGAAGAATTCATTTAAGTGAAATAGGCTTAAGTTTCAGTTCAGTTAATAAAACGTGTTTGAAAGGATGCAGAAATCGAATAGTTATATCATCGTTGTAAATAACACATTGATTATCCAATACACGGTAAACATAAAATAGTTCAACTGTCCATTAGGGAAGTCTTGGTTAAAATTTTAGCGTTTTTGATTTCCACTGCCTACATGTTTGTAATATTTATTTGTCTCTCGCATTTTCCTATCGGACAATTTTTTTGTAAAAGCCACAGATATTCAAGACACGGGAAAATGCTCAGGTGCAGCGAATTAATTATTGTTAACTTCACACTACTATCGGACATTGACATTACAAAACCGAAAAGCAAGTCGGGTGCTGCTTATGTAATCTTTATTTTAAATTTTTCGAGTGGGTTGTCCCTTGTTCTTTCTTCGGTCAACCAGGTAGACTTTCTGGTCGTCTGCGACGACCGGACGACCGCTAATTTCGAGCACTGAGATTATCATTGTTGTGCTGGAAAATTGTTTTCAATGTCCTTGTGGTTGCATCTTTCCTGGGAGAAATATATTTCTTGTGACGATTGTATTTTTATTTTGTCACCCCCCCCCCCCCCCCCCCTCCCTTCCCTACAGAACGGTAGATCTGAGGCCTTTTTTGCCACGCCCATTTGAGCGTACGGTGTATTAAATTATCGTTTTTATACAACTTTTTAAGGATTAAACCGCTGCAAAAACCGTGTACGATCAAAACTTGCTCTAAGTTGCATCAAAATAGATCGTGACCACACCAAAAAAATTTAAAAATAGAAAATATACTGCAAAGGTTGGTCAAGACAACGTGAACATAGGCGTTGTTGCAATATTTCGGCTGGCCAACACCAGTCTTCTTCAGGTTTATTGAATGGATAAATGCTTGTTACAAGATCTTTATATTTAGCGGAAATGACATAAAAAGGCTACGTGATGTGTTATAAAAACGGAAATGCATAAAAAAGAGGAGAGAGAATAATAGATGATAACAAGATGAAAAAAACAAAAGAAAATTAAAAGGTAGCTAAACTAAATTACATTTCATCTCTTCTGTTAAGGCCTGCAGGCTCCAGTGTTTTCCTATGTGTATGAGGAATGCCTCACGAGCCTTTCTGATGGAGTCACGACTAGTGTGCAGTTGTTCGAGCGGTATAAGGATCATGTGATCCTCCCCCGTGACCACTGGTCAGGAAGTGTCGTGAAACCGCAGTGGGGGTATAACTACAAAAGGGGTTTATAATAGGTCGCCTATGTTCATTAAAGCGGTCTTTAAGACGACGTTTGGTCTCTCCAATGTACTGAAGATTACATTTAGTGCACTGAATCATGTAAATTACATTAGGGGTTTCACAAGTAATATGTGATTTGATTTTAAAGGTTTGTCCAGTACTATCAAAAGTATATTGATTACGGCCATCCTGAATAAAAGGACAGGCGGTGCAACTAGTTTTATTGTACCGAAACGAGCCGGATGGAGACCCAATAATAATAATAATAAAGTCTTTATTTTACGAGGGTAACACTAAATAGCACAGCTAATAAACTTGTGGCCCTCACTCAGAAATAATTACAATATAAAAACTAGAATAATACAATATGAAAATAGAAACTAATATAGTATAAAATAATTACAATATAAGTATAAGTAGATTGGTCGGTGTTAGTAGGTTCCGGCAATTTAGCTCTAACTAGAATGTCACTAATGTTTTTACAACGCCGGTAGGCTACCTCTAACTAGAATGTCACTAATGTTTTTACAACGCCGGTAGGCTACTAAAAGGAGATTAGTAAAAACATTTTTACAGCGACCAGATGAATAAAGCACGTTAGAGTGTTTGTGAATTATACGGGATATGTTAGGTAAAGCGGGGTTATAGGTAATGACGAAGGGAACAGTATCTGTCTGTTGTTTAGGTTTGGGTTTAAGAGCGTCGTTCCGGGAAATGTCAGAAGCACGTCGTATCTGGGTTTTGTAAATGTGAAATTGTTCATATTGAGGATGATCTGTATGAGGTCACAAAGAGTTTCAACAACAACAAACACTACCTACAAAAACACGGTACTGCTATGGGCACCAAAATGGCTCCTTCATTTGCCAACCTTTTTCTTGCCAAATTCGAACAGGACGCGCTCACTAACGCACTGTATCTACCTCATACATGGCTTAGATTTCTGGACGATATTTTCGTTATTTGGACTGAAGGTTCAGATAAACTGAAAGTATTTGTCGATTATCTCAATAACCTTCATCCCACCATTAAATTCACTTGTTCGCATTCCTTCACAAATATTTCATTCCTTGATGTGATGGTCTCACTCAAGGATGGTCTCATAGAAACCGACCTTTACACTAAACCCACTGACAAACATCAATATTTACTTATCTCCTCATGCCACCCCACCCACACTAAACGTTCCATTCCATATAGCCTTGCACTTCGCCTTCGACACATATGCTCCGACAATGACACTTACAAACAACGCTGTAAGGAACTTATGGACTACCTCGTCAATCGAGGTTACGAACTTAATTTCCTTAAAACCCAGATACGACGTGCTTCTGACATTTCCCGGAACGACGCTCTTAAACCCAAACCTAAACAACAGACAGATACTGTTCCGTTCGTCATTACCTATAACCCCGCTTTACCTAACATATCCCGTATAATTCACAAACACTCTAACGTGCTTTATTCATCTGGTCGCTGTAAAAATGTTTTTACTAATCTCCTTTTAGTAGCCTACCGGCGTTGTAAAAACATTAGTGACATTCTAGTTAGAGGTAGCCTACCGGCGTTGTAAAAACATTAGTGACATTCTAGTTAGAGCTAAATTGCCGGAACCTACTAACACCGACCAATCTACTTATACTTATATTGTAATTATTTTATACTATATTAGTTTCTATTTTCATATTGTATTATTCTAGTTTTTATATTGTAATTATTTCTGAGTGAGGGCCACAAGTTTATTAGCTGTGCTATTTAGTGTTACCCTCGTAAAATAAAGACTTTATTATTATTATTATTGGGTCTCCATCCGGCTCGTTTCGGTACAATAAAACTAGTTGCACCGCCTGTCCTTTTATTCAGGATGGCCGTAATCAATATACTTTTGATAGTACTGGACAAACCTTTAAAATCAAATCACATATTACTTGTGAAACCCCTAATGTAATTTACATGATTCAGTGCACTAAATGTAATCTTCAGTACATTGGAGAGACCAAACGTCGTCTTAAAGACCGCTTTAATGAACATAGGCGACCTATTATAAACCCCTTTTGTAGTTATACCCCCACTGCGGTTTCACGACACTTCCTGACCAGTGGTCACGGGGGAGGATCACATGATCCTTATACCGCTCGAACAACTGCACACTAGTCGTGACTCCATCAGAAAGGCTCGTGAGGCATTCCTCATACACATAGGAAAACACTGGAGCCTGCAGGCCTTAACAGAAGAGATGAAATGTAATTTAGTTTAGCTACCTTTTAATTTTCTTTTGTTTTTTTCATCTTGTTATCATCTATTATTCTCTCTCCTCTTTTTTATGCATTTCCGTTTTTATAACACATCACGTAGCCTTTTTATGTCATTTCCGCTAAATATAAAGATCTTGTAACAAGCATTTATCCATTCAATAAACCTGAAGAAGACTGGTGTTGGCCAGCCGAAATATTGCAACAACGCCTATGTTCACGTTGTTTTTATACACCTTATTCCAAAATGGCCGCTGATTTATGTGGATACAAATTGGCCCTTGTTGCCTCGTTCAAGATAAAATATTCTTTTGAATTTTAAGCTTAAGAACGAGGCATCAAGGGCTAATTTGAATAAAAACAAAAGACTATTTAAATGACGGCCATTTTGGAATAAGGTGTATGCTTGCTGGCTGGGAAACGTCCGCTCGGCCCTGCTGGCAAACGGAATTTTTGGTTTGTCTTTGCTGAGGGTGCCGACCTAAGGAAGCCTGTAGGGGACATGCGAGGTAATCCTGGGTGGATAAAAAAAAACATGTGAATGCGAGATAACATACTAGAAAATGCGAGATAGAAAATGCGACATAATAAACTAGAAAATGCGAGATAACAAAACAAAAATGCGAGAGAACAAGCTAAGAAATGCGAGATAACAAATTTTAAAAAAAGCTGGATAACAAAGAAGAAAATGCGAGATACGAGATAGAAAATGCGACATAACAAACTAGAAAATGCAAGATAACAAGCTAAGAAATGCGAGATAACAATTAAGAAAAAAGCTAGATAACAAAGAAGAAAATGCGAGATGCAAGATAGAAAATGCGACATAACAAACTGAAAAATGAGAGATGACAAAATAAAAAATGCGGGATGCGAGATAGAAAATGCGAGAAAACAAAATAGAAAATGCGAGATAGAAAAATTAATGCGAGATAAAACAATTTAAAGGTTTTCTCCAAATTAAGGACCTGGGAATCGAAGAGTGGGGAACAGGAAATCCCTAAAATGGAAATTTTGAAAACGGGGAATGTCGAAATAGGAATAAAGGAGGCCAGCGGGAATTTTATGAAAGAGGTTACAATCATCTCTGGAATTGAAGTTTAATAGCAGCTTACATGTGCAATAGACAAATCATCAGCAGCAAACCTTCCAAATGCGTACTTTTTGACCTAAGACCAAGATATACATATGGCGTCAACGAAAAACCATGGCGTAAGTAAAACTCCCTGGTCTCCTATCCAGATACCAACCCGCCCGACAGGTATTAACTTCAGTGAAGTTTTATCGTGAACGCATCTCAAAGTTTTGTTTTAAATGGAGAGACGAGCGCTGAATCAAGCTGTTAGTTAGTATTGCCTACTGTCAAGCTGAATTTGATGATTCGCAAGTCTTTCTCGTGTATATTACTGCACTTTATTCACACGAAAAGTAGAACTAATAACCCCAGGAATTTGTGCTTTAGCTTGCTGTGAAGAATTAAACTCGGAAATGATCAACATGTCATCCTCGATGCCAGTGTTACTCGATTCCTTTTATTTTCTTCGATCTTTCTGGGTTTATTATTTTATTAGTAACCCGACATGTCCTCTCAGGGGGTTGTTATACGTAAATCAAAGAGGTCGTACTTAAATATGATTCAGAGTCTAGCCAATGGCACAGTATTTTAATCCTGTCACGTGAGTCATAGTATTCGGTGCTTATTGAAACCATCTCGAGAAGTACACCGATGCTAGTATCCTCAAAAGCGACTGTCCAACGCACTTCAATAATCCGAGATTACTACTACTTAAACATAGACAGGGAATCCTCTAAGAAGCCATGGGGCTTATAGCTAACAAGCGTTACAGGTTGAGTTAAAATCTTAGAATTTTTAGGATACATTTTGAGATCATACCAAGTATTTCTTAAGAGCGGTGTTAAATCTCATTACATTGAGGAGAGCTTAGATCCTTAGAGGCACGGAATACCGCAGTTTTGGACCATGGGATAATATTGTAAATCACCTAAGGGTCCTACAGACACAAGGCCTATAGGACTCTGCGGACCTTAACTGTGAGTTCCAGCTCCTTTGGTCAACTTATTTTCAAATGACCGCGCGGCAACAATTTACTGTCACAGTGTTAGTTAGTTAGTTGAACGTTTAGATGTAAAAGAGTGGTTTGCTAGAAGACTTAAAATCATTCTTCAACTGATATTGACATAACAGCTCGCTTTTGCAAAAGGTATCTCCTATGTAGGTAAGCTATATTCGTAGAAGACCATACAATATTAAAGTAAGAGATGTGGTTAGATTAGCCCATGCATGATACAATCTTGAAGACTGATTTCAAGTGTATATGACACTTATGCATTTTTTAAAGATAAATTATCCCAGGGTCTAAAACTGTGGAATTCCGTGTCTCTAAGGATCAAAGCACTCCAGAATGTAAAAAAAGTTTTAACACCGGTTTTTAAAAGAAAGAATTGGCCGAATCTCAAAATGTTTCCTAAAACCTGTTGCGCTTGTTAGCCTAAGACTAGGGAAGTAAAATTAGTAACAATTAGTCCTGTTAATTCAATCAGCCAGGCGTATCCTTATCCTCGAAGCCCCTTGGCTTCTTATAGAATGCCCTGTCTATGGTTACTTAATTATCGTTTTGTTACAAACTGTTATATATAAACTCAGGCAAGTGAAGAGAAACAAGACACTTTTCCTTTTCAACGATATTCCGGCCGAATTTACCAGCCCGCTCCAAATCCACAAGGCCTGCGCAAACCGGCAAAAAGAACTATATTGATCATCGTTTTCGTTCCCTATTAGACCTACTGTAGTCTGATTAAAGAAAAAGTCACTATTAGTTAGTCCTTGGGCTTAATCGGGGCTTAATCCTTAACCGGTGCGCCCATGAAAACAATAAGGGTTTACTACAGACAAAAAAAAAACAATATCATTTCGTTTTCCCGCGCATGCGTTTCTATGCGCTGACTGCCGATTCAGCAAGCTCCTTAACGTATCAAACTACCTATGGATCGTGGATCTTGAATGAGATTAGATCAGCATCGCAAAACAGAGAAGGCTGCCGCAATAGATAAATAATTGCGATCACATCACAAATAAGTAAAATGTCATGTTCCACTGAATTTCTTTGAACCTATAAGACAAGTTTTCTTTTCGACGACAAATTTATCCTTAAAACCGCTGTTCACTGTTACTACTCCAAAAAAACAGGCAAAAGGCAGCAAATAGGCCGGGGGAAAAATCGACAAGCGAAGCAAGCCGACTGCGAAGTTATTTCTCCATCTTTCTTTCAGCTGTTCTTTGTACGAGCCTCATCCGCGAATGCCAATTTTTTAATTGTTTCACGGTCTTCATTTTAGCTACCTAGAGGGAGGTCACCGCATTATTCACCCAGGTGATCTGGTGACGTAATTTGGAGGACTGGGAAGAAAAATTTTAACGCCGTATCCCACAGTATCCCTGCGGTATTTCCATCGCCAAAACTGAAAAGAACATTACGTGTCTACCACATTTCCTGTTGTTGAATGAACATTCAAGTAGACCCGACGAGATCTAACCTCGCCTCTGGCATGCTGAATTCAAAAATAAGCCCGCGCGCGGTTGTGGGATACGGCGTTAAAATTTGTCTCCCCAGTCCTCCGAGTTACGTCACCAGATCACCTGGCAACACTGTTAATTTCGAAACTTGCAGCTGGTTGCCTGTGTAGCTTGCAAGAGGAGGGCTAAATTTTACTAGGCCACATTAATTACAAGACTGGTTTTCACAAGTTTTATCTCTCGCCACGGTAGTGTTTCACTCTCCCCTGGTCATTTGGTTTCACTTTGTATGTCATGCAGTGAATTATGCATGAACATTTTCAAAAAGATTTCAAAAGGTGGGCCACTTTTTAAACATCTTCCTAAGACGAGGGTTAGTTTACACCACCATTATACCAGAAATGCAGAGAACTATCTGATACCCAAATGCAGGACTGAAAGACTACTTCGTAGCTTCTTCCCATCCCAAGTACAATCTTGACTTTAAATAATGACTAGCCTGCATAGATCATGTAGTCGCATGTACATCAACTTTTCTCCTTTTTTATATCAGTAATCGTTTTGGAATTGTTTGTAATTCGATATTATGATCATGATTGTATCCCAGTCCCTGCTCTTTTATACGATTTGCTTGTAATATGTAAGAAATAAAGCCCGAGAACGGAGGTATTAAGCCATGTATATGTATATGGCTTAATACCGACGTTCGAGGGGTTTATCTAACTTATTTCATGATATTATTCATGAGGTATAGGTTACACAAAGGTCGTCTTTCACAGGGCAATAATTGGCCACTTGTTTTTGACATCTGTTTGTTTGTCATTTTTTTATCCGACCGCAGACAATGACGTATTTCATTGTAAGTATTGTAAAGGTTTTCACACAGCATCGAGAGAGGGTGTTTCACGGGTCATAATTTGTTCAAAGCACTTGTTCTCACTTAGGTGAGAAACGGAGAACAATAGCGCATTGTTTGTTTGGTAAGCCGACAACAATCAAATTTCAAACCTTTTCTGTTTTTTTATTTTTGTCTTGGTATTTTGGGGGGGCCAGTACACTTGTGAGAGCGGCAATGCATAGTGACGACGAAATTTTCCTAACGCAAAATATTCCTGTTGGACATAACAAACTTGGAAACGTTGTTAGCAAAATGTGTAAAGACGCAGACCTACAGGGCCAATTCAGCAATCACAGTCTGAGGGCCACAACAGCAACACCACATGGACTGGAAAAAGGAATCTCAGATAAGTTGATTATGGAGCGTACGGGCCACCGAGATATCAGATCTTTACAAAGGTATCAGAGGCCTGATGTCTCTACCAAAATTGAGATTTCTAAAGCATTAAGCCGAGTCCTCGTTAAAAAGAGAAGTAGATCAGTTAGTTGATGACGAAGTAAAAAGATTTTGCCGAGATGACAACAACGCGACTGTGAAAGGATCAAACAGTGTGTTCCAGAATTACATTTTATTACATTTTATTACATTTTGCCATTTTACAATAAATTTACATTTAGTAATTAAAGTTAAGATAAGAAATACGGCAAGGAAACCTAAAAGAAACCAGGAGGCTTATACGAGGTTAGGTTTCCTCCCAAAACAGAAATAATTAAATAACACAAATATAGCGGAGCAAGACGTTCAGTTAGGTGTAACACAGGAGTAGGAACGAAGACTAAGGAAGGAATTAATAGCTGTTGATTAAAAACTCTTTCAGCTTGTGTTTAAAGGACAGTAGAGTTGCCTTGAAAAGAGATAGAAAATTGCCTTATGTTAGTCCTGCAAAAAGGTAGCCGAAAAAAGGAAGCGTGTCTTGTGTTGTAACTATAAATACTATTATTAACAGGGAAAAAAGAGTCAAATTTAGGAGGGAGATTACCAGTACTAAAAGAGTACATAAATTTACCTAGTTGTAACAAGTAGATACAGGTTATTTTGAGAAATTTAAATTCTTTAAAAATTGGATCTGTGTGAGCATCACAACCGGACCTGCTTACTATCCGTATCGCCCGTTTTTGTAATATTGTTAACCTTTTCAGGTTACTTTTGTAAGTGGATCCCCAAACTAAATTACAATAATAAAGATACAGAAGAACCATAGAATTATATAAAGTACGTAACGAGGTTTTAGAAAGGAAATAACTGGATCTATAAATTATGCCAATAGATTTAGATATTTTATGCGCAACAAGCGATATATGGGACTTCCAGGAAAGACAATCATTCAGTACAACACCAAGGAAGAGGGTCTCTGAGACTTGGGTTAACGCTTCCCCGTTAATGGAATTGTCAAAATCATAGCAGAGTCTTTTTTGTCGAGGTCTAAACACCATAAACTTAGTTTTGGATATATATTTAGGGAAAGTTTATTTGCAGCAAACCAGGCTGAGAGCTTATTGAGTTCATTGTTTGAGATATTGTTCAAAGTAACCGGGTCCTTTTCAGAAATAAATAAGTTGGTGTCATCGGCAAATAAAATGAATTCTAGGCGAGAAGAGTCAGAAAGGTCATTGACGTATATGATGAAAAATAGGGGGCCAAGAATTGAACCTTGTGGGACACCACAGCGTATTACCTCAGGGAGCGATCTATGGCCGTTATATTCTACAAATTGTGATCTTTGAAAAAAATAGCTTTTGACCCAATCCAACGCTAGGCCTCGGATCCCATAGTGTTGTAACTTGTCGAAAGGAATGTTATGATTCACGGTATCAAATGCTTTAGACAAATCAATAAATACTCCTGCTGCAAATTCTTTGCGATCAAGGGCGAGAGAAATTTTGTCATACAAATCAACTAAAGCAAGGGAAGTGAAAGATATATATGAAATACATCATATATTGCATTGCGGGTATGAAATCAAATGAAACCATGTTGTCTCGCAGTGATGAGTGCAAATTTCTATTGCGTCGAGAAGCCTGAAAATTTTTTTTTCAGGACTTCAACGGGATTTGAACCCGCGACCTCGCGATACCGATGCGATGCTCTAACCAACTGAGCTATGAAGCCACTGACGTTGGGAGCTGGTCACTTCTGAGTTCAGAACTTCCCGTGGTAAGTAATTATGAGTGAAAG
>OX421452.1:6806799-6811799 GCA_949126865.1 Montipora capitata | reverse complement strand
CTATTTTATTCTATTCTATTCTACCCTCAGTTGCATTGCGTAGATTCACGTTATTTCCGATCCAGTAACCTGTATCAAAATTAATCAAACTACTACTTTTTCGTGGTGACCTATTGATTTTATTTGTAAACACTAAGCGATTTTGACCAATACGTTACCTGTTGTCATGAGCCCTCCAGATTTCAATTGGCTGCAGAAAAATTTACTTCTTTTGTTCCGTACTTAGCAAATTTGAACATCGCTTTGGTCTATTAAATCCTTGCAGTTTGCTTCTAACTCTTCCAAAATGTATCACCCTACTTCTGCCCAACATGATATTCCGAGTAAATGCTCTAAACAGCGACTTGTTTTTATTTTTTCAATTTTATATTTTTTCCGTGTCGGGAAAAGTCTTTCCTTTCATTCCCCTGCTAAGGAGTGTCTTTGCACGTAGTCTTCTGCGCGTATTTTTGTTAGGTTTCAGGGGGTAGTAGAAATGCGTAGATTTTATCCGGTAGACACGGAAGAATATTAACCTGCAATGGAGTCGAAAGTCGTTGTAACGCGAAAGTCGTTTTAGTGGATCTTTAAACAAAATATACCCTTATGGAGCTCAAGAATGGAAAGTCAATTGGATAAACAAGACAGGCAGTGAAAATAAAATATCTGGAATATTGAAAGCGACGAGTAACAACTGCATCTTTCGCCTTCGAATATCCAAGTGAGCTGTATTTCTAATATTTTACTAATTTTGCTGTTATGTACAACACTGAAACCAAATGGAAAATTCTTTGGTAACTTTTTCTAAATGGATGTGGGTTTAACAAACTCGGAACCTTAAGGAATCGAACACCTTGATTGAATCTGTGGTCTCTGTTGTCTGGCTATTTATATTTATTGAACTCTGTATACGGTCTTCAGGTAATTAATTTAAAAAAGCAATTGGAAATTTGACTAATTGTCGTTAGTCGAGAAGTATTTGAAAGGAAGCTTGCCGTCCAATTTTTTTTTTTCATTATTCAAGGAAAGGGTTCTTCAGTAAACGGTTTGATCCTGAACACTTGTGGGAAATTTATTTAGTTTGACATGGAATGTCACGGCTTGTTTGCACGCACGCAATAAAATGGGAAGTTTTTTCTTCCTTCTAAAAGCAAATTTGTTGTTTGTTTCAATTAACATTTTTGACTGTGAAAGGTTTCTGTGAGATTTTCTGTTTTTGTGGATTGATAGTGTTCGAAATGATTCGAACCTAACTAATTTGCATATGTGGTTGACATTTGATACCCGAGTTGTTTTCATTAGGATGACAATAATTTTTAGCCATTTTGTATTGCATGTGTTCTTTCTTGCAAATGATTAATAGGTAGCCATAGTTTTGCTCCTCAGACATTATTTCTTTAGTCATTCTAGTGAAAGTGAAGTTTATTAAGGATGCTAACAATGTTTCTTTAAGCTTATCTACTGCATATTTACGTGAATTTTTGCGTTCTTAAAAGTGTATTTTTTCATATAAGCAGGAAAACCCTTTCTTTTTTAACATGCTTTTATAAAGTAATATGAGGAAATTTGGAACGCGCTTATTGCATAGAGATGTAGAGTTTGACTTTAGTAGTAAGAGAACAGGTGATCTGTAAAAATAAATCTCGTAATTCTCTTATTTACATTACCATTTCTTTGACACGAGGATTACAGCGAAATGAAAGCACAACTTTCTCGCGAATTTTCTATGATAAAAACTTGTTCAGAAATCCAAAATCTACGTTAACATCACACACCAGGCCTATTCCTGAGTATCTTCCTCTGGCCGGGCTTCAGCCATTCGATGAGGGCCAGTCTCGCGCTTCTCAAGTTGCCTCGCTCATGCCCAAAAAGAAGTCTAGGTAATTCTGCCATTCCATGACAAGGGAAGACTCCCGATCCTCATTTCATAGTTTTTTTCATGCAACAACTATTTGCAAACGAGAAGCTATTTCAACAAGGAGCTATTTAAAAAAGAAAAAACTTGTTTTGTTTCCGGAATGGTAAGGGCGGGAGAAAGATAAAATATGTTGATTCAGCTTACTCTATTTGTCATATTTCGAATTACTACTCACTAGGCTTACATTACCAATTAGCATGGAAAGCGATAACTTTGGATTTTTCAACAGTCTATCGCTTCAGTCTAACCCAAAATCATTCAGGTAGCTAAAGCTCTTTATTTGTGATCCATTTCCATTTGTTTATGTTCGTTACGTTTATATCTTGCCGTACTTTAGGTTCACGTGTTCGTGAAATTTCTTTTGTATCTTGAAGATGTTATACAGTTGAAGCCACGTTTCAGTGGTGTCAGTTTCAGGGTTCGCGGAAGCTATGCGGAAGCAAGACTTTCAGGTTAACATTCGATTAGATCGAGAGAAAAGTAAGAGGTTTAGCGCGTGAAATGCAAAAAAAATGATTAGTTCTTCTCCATAATTTACGTTTTTCACAGAAGAAGGGAAAATACAGTTGTTGAATGAAAGCTTCCCTCGATAGTTTCGCAGATTTGGTGTTGTTTAATACTTCGTTTAACACTGCTGTTAGTTTTTCAGCATCATCATCATCATCATCATAGCAGCCTGTCATGGGCGACAATGGCTGTTTCATTTAGGTCTGATCAGATTCCTCCACACAGCTCTGTACTTAGCCTCCTGCTGCCAGGAACTCCTGTCTATGTCCAACTTCTCCATGTTTCTTTTTACAGGCTTGCACTTGACTAGTGGCTCTGTACCAATGGTGGTTACTAAAGGCACTCTGTCTTCTTGATGTTAATTTGGAGGCTGGATTGACTAGCTTCTCTTGCGAATTTCTCCACTAAAGATTGCATATCTTCCACACTGTGTGCAACTAGAGCACTGTCGTCGGCAAAGAGCATTTCTCTTACTATCTTTATCGATGTCTTGCTATTGGCTTTAAGCTGTGCCACATTGAACAAGTCTGCTTCTTTCCTTGTTTGAATGTATACACCTTCTGAAGTGTCTTTGAAGGCCACCTCAAGCATGGCTGCCAGATATAGCGAGTAGAGTGTAGGTGCCAGCACACACCCTTGTTTTACCCCGTTGCTTACTGAGAAGTCTTTAGATACTGAACCACTCATTGCCACGTTTGCTTGCATGCCTGTATGATGCTGTATGGAGTGCCTCGATCAGGCTGACAAACTTCTCTGTTCAACCATATTTCTTGAGTACCTGCCATAGTCCTTGTCGCAAAGCAGTATCGAAGGCTTTACTGAAGTCTATGAAGACTACATAAAGCGGCATGTTCTGTTCGATACACTTTTCTTGAACCTGTTTCAAACAGAAAATCATGTACATTGTGCTTCTTCCACTTCTAAAGCCGCTCTGGGTTTCCGGTAGTACATTCTGCGAGATGTGTTCGCTGAGTCTGTTAAGTAGTACAAGTGAGAGAATCTTACCAACAGTGGCTAGTAGTGATATACCTCGATAATTTCCACAATCCATCCTGTCACCTTTCTTGAACAAAGGCACAATACTTGCATCCTTCCAGTCTTGAGGTACTTTCTGGGCATCCCATATCTCTTGTATGAGCTTGTGCAGGCAGTTGGTAAGAAGAACACCACCAAATTTCCACACTTCTGCTGGAATTCCATTGCTTCCTGGAGCTTTACCATCCTGTGTTGTCCTGATAGCTGACATTAGTTCATCAAAATTTGGTGGTTCATTCAGACTTTGATACAGCTGGTCGCTGCACTAGAGCTTCTTTAGCCTTTTCAGAGAGATCTCCATGGTTGTTAGTAGTTGGTCAAAGTGGTCTGCAAATCTGTCCAGGATCTTATCTTTCTCCTGCCGGACCGTTTCACCATCCATAGCCTTTAGTTGGATCAGTCCACTTGGTTTAGGGCCGTAGATTTCTCTCAAGCCTGTGAAGAATGTTTTCATGTCCTTCCTGTCTGCTGCAAATTGAAGTTTCTCCGCTTTTTCATCCCACCAATTGAACTTCATCTCTCTGGTGTACTTCTGTAGCTCACTCTGAGCCTTTGAGTATTTCTTCCTCTTCGACCTTGTGTTACACTGTAGGTTTTCCTGCCTAGCTGTATTCCTCGCTTCTAATAGTTTCTTCAGGTGTTCATCATGCTCATCAAACCAATCTTGATGTTTCCTCTCAGGGTAGCCTAATACATCACTCGCAGTCAGATACACCGTATCCTTCCGTGTTGCCTATTTGTCTTCTATGTCATTCTCTGAGTTGTTGCTGTCCCAGTCTTTCACGTTTTTATCCATTTCCTGTTTAAGTTCTTCCTGCTTCTTTTGGCCTTTCAGTGCACTAGTGGTTAGCTTCCGTGGTGGCTTCGCACCCGTCCTGCAGTGCCGTTTTCGTCTGCAAATCCTTAATCTAGATCTTAGCATAACATGATCAGTGCCACAGTCCGCGCCTCTCATTGCCCTGGTGTCCAAAACCTCCCCTCTGTTTCTCTGCCTGACTATGATGTAGTGTAATAAGTGCCAATACTTGGATCTTGGGTGCATCCATGTCTTCTTGTGTGTGTCCTTGTGCTTAAATAGAGTGTTGGTTATCACAGGGTTGTACTCTGAACATATTGCAAGTAGAAGTTCTCCATTAGCATTGCACTTGCTTAGTCCATGACTGCCTAGCACTCCTTTCCATTTCTCAGTGTCCGAACCAACTCTGGCATTAAAATCTCCAACGAGTATCAGCCTGTCATCAGTAGGTACACGCCTGATAGTTTCACGTAAATCCCTGTAGAACTCTTGCTTCACCTCCTCTGTGTTGGTCATTGTTGGGGCATATACACTGATGAGTGTGGCATACATCTTCCGCTGTAGTGGGAGTCTCATAGTCATTATCCTGTCGTTGTTTTGCACTGGTTCCTCATCAAGCACTGCTGCTATCTCCTTTCTAACTGCAAAGCCCACTCCTGCTTCTCTCCTTTCTTGAGCTGATCTCCCACTCCAAAAGAAGATGTACCCATGGTCTTCCAAGCTGTCTTATCCAAGCAATCTTGTTTCACTAAGTGCAGCTATGTC
>OX421452.1:6779299-6786799 GCA_949126865.1 Montipora capitata | reverse complement strand
TTTGTATGGGAAAATACAGTTGATTATAAAGCCTAAAAAATGCTCAATTTAACGTTCCTTCAATAAAATGAATCAAAATGACTCACCTCAGCTGTATTCTTGTGCCTTTTGGAGTTCATTTCACAGTTTTGCGAAGTCCGTGTTTTCAATGTTCTAAGACGAAGTCAAGGCTGCACACTAAGATTTCGACTGTTGTCAGCTCAGAGGCGGTTTGCAACTCGAAAATCCATCCCAGCCAAGATTTTTTCACGCAAAGCTAAAGCCACATCATTTGTGAACCTCCATGAATGTTTCGTAGTCAAAAATCCCCACGCACTTGGCTGGAAATGAGCATTTTCTGCTTCGATTTCCACGATAGCTGATGAATTTAACTGCTTATGATCGCGGCACGAGACACGGAGCTTGGGTCCGCGGTCAAATTAACTCCACCCGATGAGGTACAGTCATTACAACACTTACCCCATCCCCACAGCGGCTTCTCGTAACCATGGAGCTGTTACGAAGCCAGTATTCAAAGGGAGCTACTACCATACTCAAGGCTGTGCTCTAACGGCGCCCGGTCGCCTGAGGCGACTAACATATGGCTTCGGGCGAGTGAGAAAAATTATCCGGTCGCCCGGCCGGGCACTCCCGTTTATTCTATTTTGAGCAGATACGGCGGCTAAAAATTTTAATTTGTTGGTGGTTACAGTTTACGAAACCTCTAAGAAAAGGTTTTTCCTTCGTACGAAACAATCGGTTCAAAGGCCGTTCAACATGATTTCACATGTAACATAATCCGTGACTCCTTCCACGGGACGGCCGGCGGCCGCACGAATTTCGATTCTTTCTCAAAAAGTAGCTTTAAATTTGGAACGTGGAGTTTGGCATTTCTTGGTAATAGTTTTAAAAAAAGAGTTGTTACTGCTGCTCTGACAGTGCTAAAGTGCAGACGGCAAAGCGGTGCAATTTATTTTTGTATGAACCCGGGAGTCGCAGTTTGTGCAAATTTAATATTTTTACGATTTTTCGCTGCTGCACCTGCTTGGCTAAAATATGTTTAGGTTACAGTTGTTTTTCCCCAGTATATGAAATAAAGAAATAAAAAAAGGGAAAGATATCATGTTATTTGTTGTTGTTTTAAAAACAGAGCAATCCCGCGTTGTCTTTGGTGTCGTGACAAATCATTGCATGCCCTAAACAAATAACGTTGTGACTGGCGCTTCGACCGAATCCACAAAAAAGGTCATTCCACTAAACATTTTACTGATAATATAAGGAAAAAATACTTTAGTTCTGACCTGTAGCGATGATTTTCGTCCAGATCAAGATGACTTGCTCAAAAAATTAAAATTGATAGCTTTTGGGCCGCGGTGGTTTCATTGTTTCACGGCAGTTTTCACGAAAGCTCCACGGGAATCAAGAGGCATTGATTCACGTTTTGAAAATTTATTTTCAACCGAACTAAAAGGTTTACCTGTATTACACTTAAACGTCTTCACATAAACCTGCCGCAATCATTACTTTTTCACTTTTAAACCTGAAAATGAACGGTGGCATTGCCACTTTTCTCGTCTTTTTCAAGTATGGCGTGAAAAAGTTGACGGGTTGTGAGTTTTTCTTGCACTAGCGAGTTCGACGATCACCAGAGCGGTAGCAGCAATGTTTTGTTGAGAGAGAGACAGATGAAGATCTTGCTGCGTTGTTGATCTCAGATAATTAATTAATTAATTAATTAATTAATTAATTAATTTGGGCGACCAACTTGGAGGGCTGGGCACCCCAGCTGAAATTCTTGGGAGCCCGAAGGGCTCCGTGAAATTTTCCTTAGAGCACAGCCTTGATACTAGTTGCAAATAAACAAATTTTTGAGCTGTTTACAAAATGTGTGAAACATTAATTTTGCGCACTTGAAATGGACACAATTGCAAGCACATTTAATGGTGCATTTTTCACAAAATTATGTAACGAAGAAGAGAAAAAGAGAGACTAATGAGTTAAAGGGGCTAGGTCACGCTATTTTAGGTAATTTTGTTTAATTTTGTTAATTATGAGCTTTAAACGTCAAATTGGCAGAGCAAGAGTCTCTCATTTGCAAAATCACGGCCACATAACAACTGAGAATGATTTTCCAGCTTTGTAAATGACATTTTGATATACATGTAGACTGATATAAATTTGAAAAAAGGTGGACCTACGTTTTTCAAATTTACCCAAATTCAATCCATTTCAATATTCTCCAGTTTTGTCCATCCATGTCCTTTCTTGGCTTCCCTGTGTTTTGGTAGAGTTCTTCTATAGTTTTGAACAGTTATTTTGATATTTTAGTTAATTCTATGACCATTCGATCAGTGCTGAAATTGCCTGAAATTGCGTGACCTAGCCCCTTTAATGGCAAGTTTTCTGTACTCATCTCGCCAAATGACAGCCTCTATTTGTATAAGACATGCTTCACACGTGCAGTGATTCTCAATAAGTATCCAGCAAGAACATTCATTGGCAAGTTACTAGTCCATCACGGACAACTACTTTTGGTTCTTTCGCGCTCTAAATACGCTTTGTCAACTTCTGAACGTCAAGAAGTGTTTCAGACTCACAAAGAGGTCTCGTTCTTTCACAATTTCAATTGTTTCTTTCTGAGCTTTGGCGTGTAATTTGTACATGAGATGAGCATTCTGTTTTTCTTTGGGTTTCTTAAATTAATGTGAGCTTGGACAAGCAAGATACAGAGGACAGTTTGCAAAGCTGTGCTTTGGTCCTAATGCAAATTGTAATGGTGGACGATGTGTTTCAAACTGAGAAAAAAATGCGCTGGCTTCTCGTGTGCTGAGAAATTTTCAGTAAAACTTTCTTCAAAGCAACTACCACAAATGAGCATTCTCGAACCATATTTGATTCTGCCTAACCACTAGACACCCGTGGGTTACAGACGCAAATTGCAAAAACAGCACCGAAGATTTTAGGAGCGTGACGCTCAAGACTGTTGTGCTTTTTGCCCTCTTTTCTCTCATAGGTGAGAAATGAACCACAATCTTTTTATTTACAAGTTGCAACATTGTGTATGTGAAATATGTTGTTGATTTCGTCGTGAGGAATAAAGTACAAGCCGTTTGGAGAACCTTGTTGTGCTTGTCTTGCTAGTTTGCGTGTTACGTGTGATGCACCATTTTTTGTCCCCGAAGTGAGCAACCGAATCTAATTATTCCAAAGTGAAGCGACCGATTTCACTAATCTACACAGTAAATGGTACCTAATATGTAAGAAGCATATCTGCAAAATGTGAGTGGCTAGCGGAGATAAGGCCTGACGTGTTCATTCAAGATACTCGTTTCCCAAATGTACATCATGATTGTGCTACTCATCTTTGTGAACAAGATTCCAAAATGTTACAGTACACGAAGAGCAACCGGACTCTTAACAGGCCAACTATCATTGAAAATTTTTGAGAGAATTTGGTGTTTAATCCTTAGAACTACTGTAAATAATCTGCCAAAAATCGGGTCTGTAAAAAGCCAGTGTAAGTTTTTGCTTTTCTCTGAAGTCACGCCTGACTAATCGAAACTTGATAATATTTATTGTCATTTTACGATACTTTTCATGAATTAAACAAGCCTTACCTTTCAACTTTCTCGATATTGATGAGTTCATTTTAAAGTAAAGGAAGAGGGGAAAAATTATTTTTCTTTTAGAGTTCAGCAAAGTCTCCTGCTTGCATTACTACTTATGCACGCATTTTTCGAAGACAATAATCTACAATATTTGTAAAAGCTTTGAAATGCAAAGCAATGTATGGTGTTCTTTTCCAAATTGAAGCTTAATTATCTCTGAAAAATGTGTGGTTACCCCCAATTTTCTTTTTGGATACTATAAAGAGCACTTGCTAAGTTGAACCGAGCAAAAATATCCCTGTATTAATCTTCACCCATAGGAAATCCGAGTATCTTAAGATGCGCAGAATGTATGCACAATAACAATAGTAGGCACTGTCCTTAAAGCTACCCAGCATAGGCCATTTTTCACCTACAGCCACAGCAATCATATTGGCATCGCCTTAAAGTAGATTCTTCAATAGCAGATTCTTGGAATATTTTGCCGGTGGACATTCGTACTGCAAATTGTACTGGGAATTTAAAATTTAAACTGAAGAAATTTCTTATGGACATGATTTCACTTTACTGAAACAGTTTTGTTTTTTATTTTTATTAAATTTTTATTATTGTATAATAAGTATCTCAATTGTATTATATGCAGGGCTTCTGATAGGATGCGGAAAAAAATAATAGATTATGCGGAAATTTTTGGCCATATTATGCGTAAATATGCATTGATTATGCGGAAATTGACCCATTTATAGAAGTAATAATTAGGCCCGTCCAATGTATTTACATGCTAATGGTAGACCAGCACTCTAAATTGCGACCAATACAGTGCATTTACGACTGAATTTTTTCCCTTTGCGATTAAGATATCTGGATGAGTCGCCAATTTGCGACCTGCTTTCACCGTTTAAATAAAAGGTTTAGTAATCGGCATTTTGCCGAAACTTTTGCTAAAATAAATAAAGTGATAAAAAAAATATTTAGTTTCTTGTCATGAATTTTGTTTCAATCTGGAGATATGGAGCAAAATTGTGATGTGGTTGAACGACGATCCATTCCCTCGATCATTCACCATTTTCAGCGGTTTTTTACACATACGTATTGCGGGCTCCTATTTTGTTTTGTACAACTTCATCCACTTCATCGCAATGATGCTTTTACAAATGATGCAATTTAATTTGCTACTATAAATGCCAGCTAAATTTTCATACCATGTTGCATCTTTTTTTTTTGTAAATGCGAGCCTAGGGTATGTTATGAAAACGGTTTAACTAGAGTCCAGGCTCATTCCCGAAAAATGTGTGGAAACTGCTTACGAACTTTCATCTTGCAAGGGAAGTGGCATGTTTTCTTCAATGTTCAGGAAAATAAGCATTTCAAAGTAGTCAATCTCTTTGGGTTTTGTGTTTGTGAGGATGTTAAGCAGCTGCTTTATTGGCATTTCTTCAGTTTTATGCGGAAAATATCGTAATTATGCGAAGGATGCGGATTTTAGGGAATTATGCGGATCTGCATCACCGCATCCTGTCAGATGCCATGTATATGCATTTGGTGGTCTGCTTTTACATGGGGTCTGGGACTCCTTTGCAGACCCTCCTAATGGCATTTTTTAATCTCTCTTTGTTATACCTGTATATACGTATTTCTGCCATTAAATTGTAATAAATAAAACTTGGCCGCATCTGTTTGCGCTATTCTCCCCTCCCCTATATTTCTTGGGGTTTTTTTAATTGTAGTTTTATCTTTTATGTAAATCGCTTTTCCATCCTTCTTTTCAGGGGCGGATCCATACTGGTTTCCAGTGTTTTACGGAAATTGGTCAGAAACATGGGAAAGGGGACTTAAGAGATTTAAAATACAGAAATTCCTGGGGGAGCATGCCCCCGGACCCCACTAGAAACAGTTTCATTGTTTTGGAAACCCGTCACCATTTATCCTAGATCCGCCCCTGCTTTTAGCCACATGCTGGCAGTCACATGGGTGAAAACACTGTCCTAGGCTTGATGCCATGTTTCATCCTTACAATAAAAAACAAAACAAAACAAAACAACAACAACAAAAAGAAAAAAAAGAAAGAAAAGGCTCATTGGGCACTTGAGGACTTTCTGTGAAATTCCCTTTCTTTGGACTTAAGGACATTGCCTGCTATTGTTATTGCGCATATGTTCGGGCATCTCCAGATACTCGGATTTCCTATTGCCGATGCTTACTAATACAGGGATATTGTTGCGCAATTTAAAACTATCCAGAGAAAGTAGATCTTGGTAATTACTCTTGGTATCCAAAAAGAAAATTAGGGGTAAACCATGCATTTTTTAGAGATAATTAGGCTTCAATTTGAGAAAGAACGCCATACATTGCTTTGTATTTATAAAGCTTTTTACAAATATTATTCATGAATTATCTCTGAAAAATGCGTGGTTACCCCCAATTTCCTTTTTGGATTTCAATGACACTTGTTAAGATCTACATTCCCTGAATAATCACACACCGGGGCAAAAATATCTTTAATTAGTAGGCACCATCCTTAATGCTTTCAACTTCATGTTGTACTATTGTAAATGAGCATTTTACCAGAAATGTTTTGTGCGAGGGTCTTCATCCCCTCCAGTCTCTAGGAAATGCCCATTGGTTTGGGTTCTTTGTGCTCTCGTCACGATTTTGACCCCTATTTCCACTCATCCGTTCTCTTCTTTCAAGATATGTCCAGGTTTGCATGCAAATGCGAAAATCGCGAAATTTGCGAAAAATCGCAGAACACTGAAAAGCAAGAAAACACAAGTCCCCAACAAGAGTTGCGATTTCAACGATTTTTGCGAAATTTGCGAAAAATCGCAAAAATCTCAAAACAATGAACAGCTAGAGAACGCAGGAAGTCCCCGACAAGAGTTGCAATTTTTTGCAAAAATTGCGAATTTTCGGAAAATTAGTAAAAATTGCGGAACACTGAAAAGCTAGAGAACACAAGAAGTCCCCAACAAGAGTTACGATTTTTGCGATCTTAACAATTTTTGCGAAAATTGCGAACTTTGCGAAAAATCGCAGAACAGTGAAAAGCTAGTCTAAGAGAACACATGAAGTCCCCAACAAGAGTTGCTATTTTTGCAATTTTAGCGATTTCTGCGAAAATTGTGAATTTTCCGAAATTTCACAAAAATCGCAGAACACTGAAAAGCTAGAGAACAAAAGAAGTCCCCAACAAGAGTTGCATGCAGAAACTAATAAATTCCAGTTTAAGTATGTAATTTTGTTCGAGGAACAATAAATTGCAAATTGAAGTGGCTATCTAAGCAGCTGGCTACGCGGTAAGCGGTACGCGGAAGATACACAATTTAAGATGGAAGCTAGAAGCTGGCTACACGGTACATGGTACGCAGTGAGATAAGCTCGTGAAAAGTGTCGTTAACCGAACCGTAAATCGAAAGCTAAAATGTTAAACGAGTGCTTAGACCTAATCACTGAAAAAAGCGCTTAGGCTTAATCAGTAAACGAGTGCTATTTTCTTCACATGAACTCGTGAAAAGTTTCGTTAACCGAATCATAAAATGAAAGCTAAAATGTCAAAAGAGAGTTTACGCTTAATCACTGCAATGAGCGCTTAGGCTTAATCGGTAAACAAGTACTATCTTCTTCACTTGATCTTGTGAAAAATGTAGTTAACCAAAGCGTAAAATTCACAGTTGATCACTGCTTAATTCGTGAGTCGTGCCTTTAGAACGAGAAATACTCTTTTGAATAAATTACATACTTCAATTTGAATTTTGTAGTTTCTGCATACCGCGTAGCCAGCTACGCAGAACTTTATTCGAGTAGCAGGGTACTCTGCAGTTAAGCCACTTTCTGGAAATAAAGCCATTGCAATTTCGTTAAGGATACGTATTTGGTGTATTTGTGCATTATTATTTGTTCTTTTAATGTCTGG
>OX421452.1:6759299-6764299 GCA_949126865.1 Montipora capitata | reverse complement strand
AAAAACTACAATCTCATTATATATGCCGATGTTTTTACGCGGGAAAAATGTTGATCTTACTTATGTTTCTAGCGGTAAATGAAGGGAATTACCGAAGAAAAAAGGTTTTGCGGGATCCTCTGGGTTTGAGGCAATAAACAGTTGTAAACCTAAAAAGGAGCTCACTTCTGACCAGCTTCGCATCATCATAGGCATCATGCGGTGCTTGATTTCGATTGCAGCTGTATGAACAACAAACCTCGCCAATTTAGCCTGTGTACGTCCGCCTCCTCCCCTGGAAAAAATCGGGGAGAGAGACGTCTGTGTAATGCCAACGCTAATTGTGTTCCACACTGCGGGTGGTTTCCCCGGAATGTCGGGGAAAATGTCTGATTGGTTGTTATGTTGATGTTAGGACGAAAGCGCTTTCCTATGTAGATTGGTGAATGGATGGTTTTCCCGCGAGTCGTGAAAACACAGATCGTTTGAGACAGCTATCAAAAATGATTTTTCTTTGTTTTACATTTCGACTATCTCAAAACGAAAATGTGATCTGATCAATGATGCTAGCTGCACCTTTGGCGAGTGCCTGTGTTCTTTATTGCGTGGCTATTGTTAAGAAAGGGGATAAAAATCTAGTTCTCACACACAACTGGTAGCCATGCCAAGCCGAACCATGCAGCCTGACCTTTATTAATCACAGATTACCTCAATGAAATAACAAATTTTTTACTTTCTTTACTTTCTTTTTATTCCGTTATTTTTCTTGTAATTTTGAGTTATGTGTGTATGTGTTAGTGTAATGTTTTATAGTTTGCCAATACGAGTGCGTCAAAGAAAGGCAAGAAGCAAGATGTATTTGCGGAATATAAACGCACGATTGGATTGATTTATTTGTTGAAGATACTGATCTTCCGAGGTATGCTGAAGGCGAAAATTCCTTCAATTACCAATTTATTTTATTTAAGCGTTTACTTCTTAATATCTGAAATATCAGGAAACTTCAAATTACATGATCCATGTTACCCGACTTGTCAATCAAGATCTGGCAATAGTTTTCCTTGCAAAGGCCCGCTTGGTTCGCTAGTTTTTGCTGGGCTTGAGCTCATTTCCCGCTTAAGAAAGCGATAGCGCTTTACTCGTGGATCCTTGTATGAGATCAACTTGCGAAGCTCCCCAAAAAAAGATGCATACTAAACAACCTTCAAGTCAAATTGGCGAGGTTTCTCATTCATACAGCTGCAATCGAAATCAAGTGCCGCATGATGCCTATGATGATGCGAAGCTGGTCAGAGGTAAGATCCTTTTTAGGTAAACAACTGTTTATAATTTGCCTCAAACCCAGAGGATCCCGCAAAACCTTTTTTCTTCGGTATCTCTTGATTTACCGCTAGAAGCATAAGTAAGATCAACATTTTTTCCTGCGTAAAAACACCGCCATACATAATGAGATTGTAGTTTTTGGCGCTAAAGTCGGCCTGTCTAGTCACTATCGAAACTGCCCAAATCTCAGTATTGAAGAAAATGAATGAATCCATCAGCAGCTATGGTGCTTATGCCCTACATATAATACATTTAGGATAGTTTGGCAATAAAGTGACGGCTGTTGAACTCTTAACGTATGGTATACGATCATACCTGGGGCTCTTGCAACGTATTTTGTAAGCCTGAACTGAACGACTGTATTTTAATTTCAGTAAAAGGCTCATTAACTGATCTCCGATGGAGCTTTTAAATCATGAGAGAGTGTTTGGTTGCCCAGATCATACTGCGATGCGACTGGTTTTGAGCTCGTACGCAGTGGGCAAATGTTTGCTTATTTTGCGAAAAAATCTGTCATCATTTCTGTCCTACAAGTGCGCACAGTGATATTTTTTCTCACCAAATTTTGTCAAGCCTTATCAAACTTCAAATGCGCCGTCTTCCTGCTTCAGAGCAGGACAAATTTTTGTTAGGAGTGACAATTATACATATTTTACAACCTAAAGAAAGCGTTGTCAAGTGTGGCCACGATTAGCAAATTGAAAATTTAGCTGAGACAATTTTTGTTGAGCCAAACAAATTTCTTCAGCCTAGTGCGTATGGGCCCTTAACTTGTCTTTGCTTCGTTTTTTTACTGAAACTCCTCTCTTTTATTGATACAACCGTTACTTATTTGGCTACGCTATGCCTTTTTCTATCCACGCCAAAACGTAAAATTTAATGTTTCCTATGCGATCCTTGATGTGTATATTCCATGACTAACTTGCGACTAAAAATAAAATTTTAGCCGCAGTAAATTGGATGAGCTGATTTCTTGTATTAGAGTAAAGCTAAAATAAGCTTAAATGTTCCTTCAATTGAGAAAAAAAAAAAAAGACAAACAGAAACAAACCGAGTCTAAAGTTTCTTGCCAAAATTTTCCATTCATGTTTATCACTCAAAAGTTTACATTCGTCTTCAATTCTGCTGTCAAAAGACGAATGCAAAGTCGAATTCACTGAATTCACTTTGTTCACCGCGTTTGTTTTACCACCTTTTTCACACCGTTATCTCAATGATATGATCTTACTTCTTTCAGCAATGCCTTTTTTGTTTAAGCAAAACGTTTCTCATTTGATCGCATACTTAAAAGTTTGGAAAGATTTGCACGAACTCCGAGCTATCTCTTTGTAAACAAATCTGTGATTGACAGCTTCATTTTTTTACGGATGGTCTGAACTGACCGAAAACGAACAACCCCTCCCTAGTTTATGTAGTGTCGCTGTAGTTTGCTGCAGCGAATAAAAAACAAGTTATTTTTAAAATAATGTTGCTGTTTAGGTGGTCCCTTTCATTACGAAAGGGCTTACAGGAAAAAGATTTTGTCGAGCGTTGACCTCAAAATTTGCACGTTTTTTTTTGTCTCACGCACGCCTGCGAGCAACTACATGTAGATAGGTAACTCACTGTTTGTTTGTTTCTTTTTTTTTGCACGGAACAAGGTAGTTTTCGCAAATAAGGTGACATCCTTTGATGCCTACGTTTTCTGTTGCATCGGTACATCAGTTGTTGTTGATCTTTTTTTCACTGTTGACGTTATTTGAGGAAACGCACTTGCGTCCAAGCTGGGATCGTCGGAATGACTAACACTCCGACTGGACGGATGACTCAGAGCGGATGATCTCCTCAAAAATTGAAAAGTTAATGCCTTATCCTTGCCCGGTCGAATAGACCAGGCAAAGGAAAGTCCTGCAAAAGCAATTTCTGTTAGAAAGAGCAAACTGCGAGTTTGTTTTTCACCTCTATATTTTTTTTCGCAATGGCGGCGTCCAAAAATTGTCGCCGTGAGCTCGTGTCAAAGTTGTGTATTACACAACTTTGACATTCAAACTTGTGTATTTATACACAACTTTGACCGCCAAAAGTGACGGTCAAAGTTGTGTAATACACAAGTTTGACCATCAAAGATGTTTATTGCACAACTTTGACTGTCAAAGTTGTGTAATTTACATCTTTGACGGTAAAACTTGTGTAATAAACGAAAAACTTAGAGTCCGGAAACAATCTGACAGGTGTTAAGGGAATTTTTTAGGAAGCCCTTTTCTGCAAGCTGTTTGTTTTAAGATTTTAAACCATAGAATAAAATAATACGTAGGGCAGGGGTTTCATTAAAATTTTCAGCAGGAGGGCAACTGAACTACTTTATAATAAAAACATTCCTCTAGATGTTCAAACCAGGTGAACAAAATCAACTTGAAGCCCTTATTGAAACCCCTTTTTAAAGATGATGTTAATGAAGAGTCAGAGATAGGTGTGACTTCTGCTTTTTCGTCAGAAACTTGAATGCAAGTGACTCATTCAGTTTCATCTGTTGTATCGAAGATTGACAGGCCCAAAGAAAATGCACGACATATGGGAACTGTCAATGCCATCCCTTTCTGGCCAGTCAACTAATTTTGGGTGTTGATTTTCATGGTATTACAATCATGTATAACTTGTACTCTCTGGGGTCTCGTTGCTTGAACAGTCTGAGTAAGCGAACCCTTTCCCTACACTCTCTTCTCTTTGCTAGCTCAGATCATAGTTAGTAGATGTAGTTAGTAACTATGCTCAGATGGACCTAATAATTTAGTCTTTCTTTCCTTCTTTTTTCGTTCTTTGTCTTTCTCTAAATAAAGTCTGTATCTCTCTGGATCTTGCTTTAGGCTGTTAAAATAATGACTCCATCTTTTTTTAGGGGCCATTATTTTGTGAAAAAAACTTCTCTTTTATGGAAACTGCAGAGAACTTAGAAAATGCATGTGATTAGCACAATCTAGCATCCAGAATCCAGCAGTTGTTGCTACCTGAGTATGCTCAAAACACTTACCCCACACAGAGCATGCTTTAAAGTGATTACTGCTGGCCAGAAACAAATTTCCAGTCTTTGTAGGTGACAAAGAAGAAAGATAATGCTAATTTTAAAACTAATGGTCAGTTTTCTAATAATGTGTGGGGGAAAATGAAGGAACAGAGAATTAATGTTTTTAATGCCACTAATTTCATTATGTTTTTCACACACTGTAACATCCATGATCTGGAATGTAACGTCCATGACAGTGTTTTAATATCAAACAAAGAAGACACACAAGGTTTCAAGGTTTCAAGGTTTTATTTTCCATGATTACATAATTTATAATGTATCCGATTTAATAAACAAAATACAAAAAATTGTAAAAAAGGTGAGGAAGCCCATAAAGAAACTATAAGAGTTTATGGAGCTATGGGCTTCCTCAAATTAGACTAAGAAATTAAGTTTAAGATAGCACTGGGACGTAATACAATATATTATTACTGGGTTGCCTATGGGCAAACGCAGTCGAGGTCTGCGTTTAGTTTGTTTGTTTTATTTTTTTTATTTATTTTATTTTTTTTTATTATTATTATTTTTTTTCTGTGTCGGTAAAAGTCTTGCCTGTCACTCCCCTGGTAAGTGGTGTCTTTGTTTATAGAGCCTTCTGCGCGTATTTTCTTAGGATCGAGAGGGTAGTGGAACTGCGTAGATTTCTCTGGTGGACACA
>OX421452.1:6751799-6754299 GCA_949126865.1 Montipora capitata | reverse complement strand
TCAGCCAATATGCCTAGTTAACACGAATTTAAAAAGTGTACACTAAATACGATAACTTGCAGGTATTCCATTAATCTTACCCACCTAATGTTAACCCATTGACTCCTGAACCGTCCCCCCATAGACGAGAAAAAGCGTCTGGCGTTTAAACAGGGTAAAACAGTTACAGGGGTCAATGGGTTAAGGTGCATCAAATCATGGGAAACTTAAATTATTGTCTCATTGCGTTGGTTTTTTTTTTTAAAACCCAGAAATGCTAAAGGAGTGGAGCTCAGGCATGGTCATAGTTGGACAGGTGGAAGGTGTGTTAACTGATTATTTAATAACTAAGGTAAATACCATACATACATTGTGATTTACGGTAAAAGTAGAAGAAGGCAGCACCAATGGAAGGTGCTTCTGTACTCAGACAAGTGGCTTTACAGAATATCAGCCAATATGCCTAGTTAACACGAATTTAAAAAGTGTTCACTAAATACGATAACTTGCAGGTATTCCATTAATCTTACCCACCTAATGTTAACCCATTGACTCCTGAACCGTCCCCCCATAGACGAGAAAAAGTGTCTGGCGTTTAAACAGGGTAAAACAGTTACAGGGGTCAATGGGTTAAGGTGCATCAAATCATGGGAAACTTAAATTATTGTCTCATTGCGTTGTTTTTTTTTTTTAAACCCAGAAATGCTAAAGCAGTGGAGCTCAGGCATGGTCATAGTTGGACAGGTGGAAGGTGTGTTAACTGATTATTTAATAACTAAGGTAAATACCATACATACATTGTGATTTACGGTAAAAGTAGAAGAAGGCAGCACCAATGGAAGGTGCGTCTGTACTCAGACAAGTGGCTTTACAGAATATCAGCCAATATGCCTAGTTAACATGAATTAAAGAAGTGTACACTAAATACGATAACTTGCAGGTATTCCATTAATCTTACCCACCTAATGTTAACCCATTGACTCCTGAACCGTCCCCCCATAGACGAGAAAAAGCGTCTGGCGTTTAAACAGGGTAAAACAGTTACAGGGGTCAATGGGTTAAGGTGCATCAAATCATGGGAAACTTAAATTATTGTCTCATTGCGTTGTTTTTTTTTTAACCCAGAAATGCTAAAGCCTCTGAGGTCAGGCATGGACAAGGTTGGACAAGGTGTGTTAACTGATTATTTAATAACTAAGATAAATACCATACATACATCGTGATTTACGGTAAAAGTAGAAGAAAAAGAGAGATGTGTGTGGAAAAACAGTACTAGAAATCCAACTAAATGCTGGTTTTTCTTATCACATGGACATTAGTAATAATGAGAACAATAATAAATAAATAAATAAATAAATAAAGAAATAAATGAATGAACGAATACATAGAGAAGTGAATGGTAACCGTAAACACCCAAATTCTAAAGCCTGAAGGTATGATTGTAAATACATGTTGGTATATAAATGTATTGTTACACAGTAGAAGACATTTCATAGAAACTTAAAGTTTGTATTCTATTCCATAAAGAGCGGGACTTCCTCGTCCTGTAACTATGCCAACCTCCCCCCACCCCCCTGATGGACAATCCTTTTATCCAGCTGTTTGGTATTTCAGACAAAATCCAAGCCTAATTTGAACACATGTCAAAAATTGGGAATTAGAAGCATCACTGGCCATTCATAGAACAGGTCATTGGATGACAACTTGGAAATAACTGGACTAAAATATTAAACAGAGTGGCAGGCAGCACTCAATATTTGAAAAATTGGCACCAATGTTGGTTTTAATCTAATCTTTTATTCCCAAATAAACATTTCTTTAACTTGCATTTGCTAACTCTATTATTCAATGCCTTTTCTGTCCAACTAGTTGGGTGATACTAAAACAATTATTAGATCCTTTGCCCTCAAGGGCCAAGGGTCAGTAGCCTATTCAGCTTCGCCTTGTGCAGGCTACGGGTCTAATTGTTAATTAATACAGCAATTTAAGAAATAATTTACAGCAAGAATCGCCAATGTGTGTCCACGTATTATAGTCTCCTGTTGTATGGAATCCAGTCAAGGCTTGAAATGGCTATTTGTGGCTTGAGATCAGTTAACGAAAGAAGGTCTGTGTTTCAAATCCTCTTCTGTATGTTTAGTTGTTAAAAGAAAAGTTAGGATTGTGACAGAAGTGAAATGACATCGCACATTGTATGGATTTTATTTATTTTGATAGCTAATGATAGTTCCAGTGTCGTATTGCTAGTTACTTAATAGACCAATTCCGATATATTAAAATTCAGTCCTAAACAAAAGGCATCATCTGAAGGCTTAGAGGGATAAAGTCATGCAAATTGTAATATTTATTCCCCAGAGCCTCAAGATGATGCCTTGAGTTTAGGACTGAATTTTAATATATCAAAACTGGTCTATTAGCATTAAAAGCTTATTCACATTGTGCCCATGCTGAGTTCCGATGGACTGAAAACTTGTGTTTTACTCCACTGAAACTAGCTGTTTTCACATTGTTAACCTGGCTC
>OX421452.1:6721799-6724299 GCA_949126865.1 Montipora capitata | reverse complement strand
GTTAAGTAATTAGGGAGCTTAAGATTTTACGACAGCGACGGCAACAACAACGCCGCAAAACAATAATATTATTGGTTCAAAGAGCATAAATAATCATGCTGCACGTGCAGCACGGATTTTAGGACGGATTCTTGCGGTACTCTGTATGAGGACGACGTGAAATCACCAAATTTGAGGTTTTGACGACAAAGTGAGCATGCAACAGAGAATCTTTCATTCTCTATTTTCACTTTGTAACTGCTCGTATCAATTTATTTTTAGGATAATTTGCCCAAATTGTAAGAAGTGAACGAGACAGAATAACCGCGAAAGAATTATGATAAAGCAAAGTGATATTTCGAGGTGCCGTTTTCCTTGAAGTCGCTGTCGTAGATCTTAAGGTCCCTATTGTATCAGGCGTACCTTTTCCGCCCTCTAAAGAAAAGTACGCCTGATCGCAGGTTAGAGATTCGTGAGACCTAAAGCCAATCAACTTGGCTCATGAAAAAAAAAAAAAAAACACTCTGCTTAACTACTGCAACTAAGTCTCGATATTTAAGGAGATGGTAAATATTTTGTCTAGTTTAAGACAAAAGTTCTAATTAGTAGGAATGACATCGACTGTGAAAAAAAGTTAACAAGGTAAACTAATGCCAAAAGGGATAAAGTGTGGTGAAACTTGGATGTGGGTTTAGTTTCACTTCTACAGAGATGTGTACTCTCGATGTAAAACGTCTCAAGGAATCCGTATCCGTACAAGTTCTAATTGGCTTAGAAAGTGGCACGTCTTTTTTTACCACACACAAAATCCAAAGCATTTCAGTCTGTTGTCTTCAGGTAAAAAAATAATTGAAAATGTGACAGTCAAGAATTATTTGAAAGAACGCTTGTCGACTATTTTGTGCTTCATTATTCAAGGAAAGGGTTTGAACCTGAAATTTATTTTGTTGCGTACATGGTAATTTGTCACGATTGAGTTTCTTGTCTTCACGCAGGCAATGAAATAGGAAGAGGTTTTTGCCTCTAAGAGCAAATATGTTGTTTGTTTCAATAAATTTTTCGCTGGAAAAGGTGGCCTTTATGATTTCATCATGTGGTGGAATTAATATTCGAGCTGAACAAATTTGCATACATGCGTTGAAATATGATACGCGAGGAGACATGATTGATTTTTTTTCTCTCTCAGTGACGAATGATTAATAGGTAGCCAAGTTTTTAACCTCAGAAAAATATCTCTGTTTCATTATAGTGTAAAATGAAGTTTATTTGGGAAGCCAACAATATTTCTTTAACTTCCTGGCTAAACCAATTTATTGCTACGACTTACTAGTGCGAAGATTTTTACATGAAACGCCTCATGCTTTTTGCGAATTTTGAGTGTCCTGAAATTACATCATTTTCTTGACATGGCTCCTTTATCACGAAGATTTTTCAACAATATATCGCTTTACTCTCAACCCAAAAACATTCATATTTATGAACCATTCCTTTTGCATTTGTGCTTGTCAGCATAGTGATTTGCGATAATTCGCAAGTCTGTTTCCGTATCTCATAGATGTTTAGATTTTCAATTACATCGCCGCTCATCATCGCGATTGTGTAAATAGTTGACCCTGAAGTCAAAATAGATACCTTTCTCAGGAACCCGACAGATGAAATGTAAATATTCAGTTAAATAACGGAAGTTTCTTGGCTAAAAAGTACGTTGTTTTACTCTGAAAACGACGAACGATTAACATTCTTTCCCGTAGTTCGTTCAGTTGACACAAGGTGATCACGTGCAACTTTATGGTTGCCTAGCATGTGATCGATTTCTTCCTTTTGACAGAACATCATGACCTTTTACTTCAATCATAAAAGTCAGAGACTGCAGAAATTTTCGTGTTTTTACGATCGATTGTCACAAATCTTTCGATGAGAATTCGATTCAGAGTTATATCTAAAAACTGTTATTTTTTTTTCTTCATCTGTCTTTTGCCTTGTCTTTTACTATTAACTCCCGGCTTTTACGGTACTTTTTGGTGCAAACATAAAGCCAAAAAATGTTTTGACCTGTTATCAGATTAGACTCAAAAGAAGAGGAATTATGAAGCAGAAACAACGTCTTAGTGTGTGCAATAAACGTTTGCTCAGTGCAACTGCAAGACATGCATGACATGCAGGAAAACGTCTGTCAGAGCAATTTTTTTGCAGACTTTATTTAACGAAGAAACGAGTGCATTTTACTCAAGAGCGTGTTTTGCTATCTGTAAACTGAATTTATTACCAAAGCTTGAAAAACTTAAAGACCTCAAAATGGGACGGGACATTACAAAATAATTAAAAGTGTTAACGTGTGAGTAAAAGCGCCTCTGCTGGCACGACATCCGGATGACCCCTCAAATGGTGTTAATGACCCCCGACTTGAAAAAAATTAACTGGAATGCTGTAATTCAATACCACACAATTCAGTGCCTTCTGTTTTTCTGTAACACGTACCACAGGCAACCCAGTGTACGCCTCACGGAAGCGTCTTGTTTTG
>OX421452.1:6674299-6709299 GCA_949126865.1 Montipora capitata | reverse complement strand
TAAAGTTTATTATCAAGGATTGCGTTATAACTTTTTGCTGTTTTTGAAGCAGTAAATAAAGCCACAATGAAGCTGTGCAGTAAGTAGATCGAGTAACCGAAGGAAAGCTTCGTTTTCGCATCCAATCCATCGATTTATAAAGGCAACAAGGAAGAAACAAAGACCAATACCACAATTTATCAACAGAGTTGAGTTTATTTGTCACTTAGTTTGTTATGGAATTACAATTAACGAATAACTCGTACAACATACCGGTCTGAACTTCGCAGGCTTACATTTGTTTCTTCATCGTTTGCCATGCATTCGTCGCCTACGTCTTCGGGGTTCTATCCGCTTCATCAGAGCTCACACGCGGTTCAAAGTGGTACGTCCGGATCGAAAAACTTTCGGAGGCTTGTTCCTCATCGATTTTATCAGAATACGTCCCAAAATTGGCCATTTTTAGCGATGATACAAAGGCAAAAGCTCCTACTTTGCCGATGCAAAATATTGTACACAACTGGAAGACGCGCAATTATCAATTTACATCTCATGGGGTTTGACGATTCTACGTCACACGATGATACGCTGACCGCTTTCTGAACAAGCGGGCAATTTTCAAGATGGCGGATTTCTATTTGCATTTTCGGTCGTCTTTCAGGTACAATATTTCATTTGAACGAAACGACATGGGAATGATGTTATCAAAAATTGAGACATGAACCTGAGCACAAACATACAAAATACCTTCAATTTTACCCCGGAGTTCCCCTTAAAAAAAAAACCTTATGACGTCATTATTGAGGCTTATTATCAAAACAACTGAAAATGGTATATAAAAGGCATGTTGACGACACTTTAAGAGCGTACATTTTATTACTGGTGCAGGAGCAAAATAGTAATAGAGCAAATTACTTCCAGTTGCTAGACGTGTAAATTCCAGTGTACAAAAACCTTTTATTGAATTCTTGAATTCATAAGTTGGACTATACATGCATAATTTACAAGTGTAAAAACTGCACAACTTTTTTATTGAATTGACCCCAGGTTAAAAAAGGAACAACCTAATTAAAGAAAAAATACCTGACAAGATTTTTAACTACAACATACATGTATGTATAACTTATGAAAAAACAAAAGGAAAATTTCCTTGAGAACATCATGTGGTCTGGAATGGGAAAACAAAGTGTACCAGCCAAAAAGGTCCATTCGTAGGTCGGTGTGTTCATCACTAAAATGATGTGTTAAGGATTTGCACATTAATGAAATGCAGACACTAACTTTGTTAGTTGCTAACCCTTCTCCAAGTTATTATCATGTATGTTCTGCGAAGCTGGGAAGAAACATCTCAGATTGTCCCTTCCAAACCTGTATGTTATTGCATAGACAAAATTAATGGTATTACACTCAACCCGCTAACTCTAAACCTTAAGTTATTGTAAGTTGTACATGTAAATTACACATGATTGTTGGACCTAGTTGGCATTTCAACTTCCATAAAGTGCATCCACATTAATGTGTCGCAGTAAACATTGCTTCCAGTAACAGCTTCATCAGAAGTTTATGTTATGCAGGGGTTAATGTGGCTTATAAAGCCACAGTTAGAATTAATTTCATAAATTAAGCGGCAGAACATTATGAACTTAGAAACCTTCAGTAATTAACCTATTTGTCTGAAATTTTTGTGACTTTTCATTTTTTATGAAAGATATGGTAAAGAAATGGAAGTCTGACAAAAGCAGCACCAATGGAAGGTGCGTCTGTACTCAGACAAGTGGCTTTACAGAATATCAGCCATTAGTATATACTAAAACAGTGGATAGCGTTGAACGCGGGCGCTGATTGGCTCGTCAAACTCCGAATATCATGTACTATTTACCTCTGAGCAACTTGGGAAAAAATGGCGTCCCGATTTGCATCCGTGGCAAGTGAAGAAAACATCCAAATTAATTTTTTGTGCTGCATATTATCTCACTGTTTTAGTATATACTAAAACAACTATTCACCTCAGTGTCGGTGGCTAGCGTTGGATATTTACCTCGCCGCTTCCCGGCTCGGTAAATATCCACCGCTAGCCACCTCCACTTCGGTGAACAGTTGTTAAATATGCCTAGTTTGTTAAAACACGAATTAAAAAAGTGTACACTAAATACAATAACTTGCAGGTATTCCATTAATCTTACCCACCTAATGTTAACTCATTGCCTCCCGAACCGTCCCCCCATAGACAAGAAAAAGCGTCTGGCGTTTAAACAGGGTAAAACGGTTTCAGGGGTCAATGGGTTAAGGTGCATCAAATCATGGGAAACGTAAATTATTGTCTCATTGCGTTGTTTTTTTTTTTAACCCAGAAATGCTAAAGCAGTGGAGGTCAGTTATGGACAAGGTTAGACAAGGTGTGTTAACTGATTATTTAATAACTAAGATAAATGCCATACATACATTGTGATTTACAGTAAAAGTAGAAGAAAAAGAGAGAGGTGTGTGGAAAAACAGTACTAGAAATCCAACTAAATGCTGGTTTTTCTTATCACATGGACAATAGTAATAATGAGAACAATAATAAATAAATAAATGAATGAATGAATACATAAAGCTCAGTAAATGGTAACCCTAAACACCCAAATTCTAAAGCCTGAAGGTATGATTGTAAATACATGTTGGTATATACATGTATTGTAGTAGTAGAAATTTCATAGAAACTTTGTATTCTATTCATAAAGAGCGGGACTACCACGTCCTGTAACTATGCCAACCTCCCCCCACCCCCCTGATGGACAATACTTTTATCCAGCTGTTTGGTCCAAGCCTAATTTGAACGCAGGTCAAAAATTGGAAATTAGAAGCATCACTGGCCATTCATGGAACAGGTCATTGGATGACAACTTGGTAATAACTTGACTAAAATATTAAACAGAGTGGCAGGCAACACTCAAAATGTGAAAAATTGGCAGCAATGTTGGTTTTAATCTAATCTTTTATTCCCAAATAAATATTTCTTTAACTTGCATTTGCTAACTTTATTATTGCTTTTTCTGTCCGACTAGTTGGGTGATACTAAAACAATAAGACCCTTTGCCCTCAAGGGCCACGGGTCAGTAGCCTATTCGGCTTCGCCTCATGCGGGCTACGGGTCTAATTGTTAATTAATACAGCAATTTAAGAAATAATTTACAGCAAGAATCCGCAATGTGTGTCCACTTATTATAGTCTCGTGTTGTATGCAATCCAGTCAAGGCTTGAAATGGCTATTTGTGGCTTGAGATCAGTTAACGGAAGAAGGTCTCTGTTTCAAATCCTCTTCTGTATGTTTTGTTGTTAAAGGAAAAGTTAGAATTGTGACAGAAGTGAAACGACATTGCACATTGTATGGATTTTATTTCTTTTGATAGCTAATGATAGTTCCAGTGTCATATTGCTAGTTCCTTAATAGACCAATTTCGATAAATTAAAATTCAGTCTAAACAAAAGGCATCATCTGAAGGCTTAAAGGGATAAAGTCATGCAAATCGTAATATTTATTCCCCAGAGCCTCAAGATGATGCCTTGAGTTTAGGACTGAATTTTAATATATCAAAATTGGTCTATTAGCATTAAAAGCTTATTCACAGGGAGCCCATGCTGAGTTCCATTGGACTGAAAACTTGTGTTTTACTCCACTGAAACTAGCTGTTTCCACATCGTTAACTTGGCTCAGGATATACATTTGGGGGTTTGGGTAAATTCAATGCGTTGTCCAGTCATGGTTTCCAGAATTTCTGGATCTGAGGTCAGTTTTCGCCATTCATTGATATGGCTTGCACTCTGACCAGCCTGAAAATATTTGGCTTTACGTCTGTAGTACTCAACAAGACATGGAAGCGCTGAACGGTATTCACTTACCAAAAGCTGGGGCAAAGCGTCAACAAAGTGCTCTATTTCCTCGGTTGTTGGTCCACACCTTTCGTGCGAGGGTAAAATTGCTTGGACTTGTGCTGCCGACCCTTTGTGTGCAGCAAAGGTGCCATCAACTCTAGCTTTCAATTTGAGGAGCAAATCTGTGGATTGCACAGCTATATGAACCACCTTTGTTATGTTTGCTTGAAGGCAGAAAAACTCGTACTTGCCTGGGGTGTTGCTCCAAATCTCTTCGTTAACTTTCGGGACAACAACCTTGCCACAGTTTACTGGGCAATGGTATTTCTCTATCTTTGTTTTTAGCTGGTCATCGCTAAGTTTGTGTAGCCAGCTTTTATTAGCAACGTTTGCTAACTTGTCTGGTACTGGTTCGGCGGTTCGCTCGGTCTCGTCCAGTGACTGAGCAATATTGTCAAGCACATCGTCTTGACTTTCGCTCGAGTTCAATAATGTATTTATATATACTAAAACAACTATTCACCTCAGTGTCGGTGGCTAGCGTTGGATGTTTACCTCGCAGCTTCCCGGCTCGGTAAATATCCACCGCTAGCCACCTCCACTTCGGTGAATAGTTGTTAAATATGCCTAGTTTGTTAAAACACGAATTTAAAAAGTGTACACTAAATACGATAACTTGCAGGTATTCCATTAATCTTACCTACCTAATGTTAAGTCATTGACTCCTGAACCGTCCCCCCATAGACGAGAAAACGCGTCTGGCGTTTAAACAGGGTAAAACAGTTTCAGGGGTCAATGGGTTAAGGTGCATCAAATCATGGGAAACGTAAATTATTGTCTCATTGCATTGTTTTTTTTTTTAAACCCAGAAATGCTAAAGGAGTGGAGTTCAGTTATGGACAAGGTTGGACAAGGTGTGTTAACTGATTATTTAATAACTAAGATAAATACCATACATACATTGTGATTTCCGGTAAAAGTAGAAGAAAAAGAGAGATGTGTGTGGAAAAACAGTACTAGAAATCCAACTAAATGCTGGTTTTTCTTATCACATGGACAATAGTAATAATGAGAACAATAATAAATAAATGAATGAATGAATACATAAAGCTCAGTAAATGGTAACCCTAAACACCCAAATTCTAAAGCCTGAAGGTATGATTGTAAATACATGTTGGTATATACATGTATTGTAGTAGTAGAAATTTCATAGAAACTTTGTATTCTATTCATAAAGAGCGGGACTACCACGTCCTGTAACTATGCCAACCTCCCCCACCCCTCTGATGGACAATCCTTTTATCCAGCTGTTTGGTCCAAGCCTAATTTGAACACAGGTCAAAAATTGGAAATTAGAAGCATCACTGGCCATTCATGGAACAGGTCATTGGATGACAACTTGGAAATAACTTAAACAGAGTGGCAGGCAACACTCAAAATTTGAAACATTGGCACCAATGAATGAATGAATACATAATCTTTTATTCCCAAATAAATATTTCTTTAACTTGCGTTTGCTAACTTTATTATTGCCTTTTCTGTCCGACTAGTTGGGTGATACTAAAACAATGAGACCATTTGCCCTCAAGGGCCACGGGTCAGTAGCCTATTCGGCTTCGCCTCATGCGAGCTACGGGTCTAATTGTCAATTAATACAGCAATTTAAGAAATAATTTACAGCAAGAATCCCCAGTGTGTGTCCACTTATTATAGTCTCGTGTTGTATACAATCCAGTCAAGGCTTGAAATGGCTATTTGTGGCTTGAGATCAGTTAACGGAAGAAGGTCTCTGTTTCAAATCCTAGAGCCTCAAGATGATGCCTTGAGTTTAGGACTGAATTTTAATATATCAAAATTGGTCTATTAGCATTAAAAGCTTATTCACAGGGAGCCCATGCTGAGTTCCGATGGACTGAAAACTTGTGTTTTACTCCACTGAAACTAGCTGTTTTCACATCGTTAACTTGGATCAGGGTATACATTTAGGGGTTTGGGTAAATTCAATGCGTTGTCCAGTCACGGTTTCCAGAATTTCTGGATCTGAGGTCAGTTTTCGCCAGTCATTGATATGGCTTGCACTCTGACCAGCCTGAAAATATTTGGCTTTACGTCTGTAGTACTCAACAAGACATGGAAGCGCTGAACGGTATTCACTTACCAAAAGCTGGGGCAAAGCGTCAACAAAGGGCTCTATTTCCTCTGTTGTTGGTCCACACCTTTCGTGCGAGGGTAAAATTGCTTGGACTTGTGCTGCCGACCCTGTGTGTGCAGCAAAGGTGCCATCAACTCTAGCTTTCAATTTGAGGAGCAAATCTGTAGATTGCACAGCTATATGAACCACCTTTGTTATGTTTGCTTGAAGGCGGAAAAACTCGTACTTGCCTGGGGTCTTGCTCCAAATCTCTTCGTTAACTTTCGGGACAACAACCTTGCCACAGTTTACTGGGCGGTGGTATTTCTCTATCTTTGTTTTTAGCTGGTCATCACTAAGTTTGTGTAGCCAGCTTTTATTAGCGACGTTTGCTAACTTGTCTGGTACCGGTTCGGCGGTTCGCTCGGTCTTGTCCAGTGACTGAGCAATATTGTCAAGCACATCGTCTTGACTTTCGCTCGAATTCAATAATGTATTTTGACCCTTTTCTTCCTGTGTGAGAAGGTCATTTACATCACTGGAAATGCCTGATGCAGGCAAAGGGCGTGCTCTTTTGGAAGCAGAGTCCGCGTCATTGTCCTGTCATTGTTCTGTTTGCCCGCCACATTATGGAGACGTTTGAGCGATGCGCTCATTGTGGACATTTTGGAGGTTAAATTCGTCAGCAGTCGGACAAGGTTTCCCTGTGGAAAACCTGTACAGTCCCCAAGAGGTCCACTGGCAAGGAGTGCAGTTTCATCTTCTTGGGACAGTGTCTCTTTCATTTTTTTTCATAGGTGGGGAACTTTCATCGCCATGACTGCTCGATAACCAAACGCAACTGACTGCTTGCTTACGGCGCGCAATCTCATGTGACTTCGTAGCGACTTCGACAAATCACGAAGTAGAATAATACATAAATAAATAAATAAATGAATACATACATAAAGAAGTAAATGGTAACCCTAAACACGCTAATTCTAAAGCCTGAACGTATGATTGTAAATACATGTTGGTATATACATGTATTGTAGTAGACATTTCATAGAAATTTTGTATTCTATTCCATAAAGAGCGGGACTACCTCGTCATGCTGTGTTCCAGGACATAAATGTGCTGCAGTGAACTATGCTCCCTTTTTTTTTTTTTTTTTTTTTTTTTTTTAAACTATGCTCCCACTTGCAGTTGCATCATAAGTTTATGTTATGCAGGTTAATGTCGCTCACATTAACATTTCACATTAATTTAGAATTTTTTAATTATTAATTGCATAAGAACATGAACATACACACAGTCAGTAATATTGGCAAGTAATGAGTTTGTATTTTTTACAAAGATATGTTAAAGAAATGGAAGTCTGACGAAGGAAGCACCAAAGAGGAGCTTGAAAACATGGAAGGTGTGTGGCAGTGAAACAAATGACTGTACAGAATAGGGAAAAAACTGTCCAGAAAGGAAGAAAAAAGCTAGCACTAATGATAATTCAATACCTACTTTAAACCCTCTAAACCTTGAATGGCCTCTATTGATAAGTAAAGTTGTCTGGTGTTAGAGTAAAATCCATCAGTGTCACTGAGGAGGAAAATGTTAAAGGCGACATTCATGAGTGGACGTTGATGTTGTTAACCCATTTACCACTCAATTCAGGCCCCTCTAATTTCACACTGCTGGAAAGGGCCCCATTCACTGTCCACTGTGGGACTCTGTGGGACGTTAAAGATCCCACGCACTATTCGAAAACAGTAGGGGACAGTGTTCCCGGTGTTGTGGTCTGACCTTTCCAGCATGTGGTCGGCTTGGCAGGATTAGCTTGAAGGGCTTCTGTGTGGATGAGACCACAGTTGTGTATAACAGCCAGAAGTCAGGCTACTTAGCCAAGTGCTGGAGCCTCACTCAAGCACTGTAGTGTTGTGTTAGAGAGAGACTTTTAGGTGAAACAAACCAATAAAGCACAATGCGTAATTATTACCTTGTTTCTTATGTTAATACAGAAATGGTGAAGTCAGAAATCAGAGAAGTGCAAGGTGTGTTTATTAATTTTTAGTGAAACAACCATTGAAACCTTTTGGCCATGCTTTTAATCGTAAAATTCAAAAGAATAACTTTATTTAACCTTAAATGAGGCCAAAAGGGCCAATTTGCAATCAAACAAAAAATACTAAAATGGTGGCCATTTGGAATACAGTATACTGTAATACATTGTGATTTATACATGTATTAAGAGCTGAAGAACTAGTAGTCTCACTTGTGTACATCTACTTGACTACATGCTACACTGTACATGGCTGCAGATATGGGATGACTTAAATAATAGGGTGGATTGAGTAGTGGCATTGATAATTCAAAAACCTAAATTAAGATGAATAATTGAATAAGATGGAAAGAACATTGATTTAAATGTTTGGCTTCATAAAAATCGTTTCTGAACAGAGGATGGAGATTCTATGCATAGTTTAAGCACATGGAAGTTTTAAAGGAAAAATCAACCAGATGACGCCCATTTTGTATTGCTGGGAAGTGATCAACTGGCTAGGATAAAATTCTCTGGGGGGGGGGGGGGGTTAAAAATTGTTGGTGGCGGATTCAGAACCATCTTAAATGTTACAATCATGAGGGTAGCTCTAAATACACTCCAGAGAAATTTGTTTAACTGCGCAAAGTGTTATACTGTATGGCAATAGTAATAGACCTCTTTAGCTTGTACGTTTTGTTTTCCCATTTCAGACCACGTGATGTTCTCAAGGGAATTTTCCTTTTGTTTTTTCATAAGTTATGCGTACATATTCACGTGCATAGGACGACATTTGAAAGAAAGTTTTCCCTAGAGTAACATCACGTGGTCTGAAATGGGAAAACAAAATGTACAAGCTAAAGAGGTCTATTGGGGGTGGAAGCGGAATCCTGAATCATGAATCACAGTGGTTATGAGTGGTTAAATTAGAAGGAATCATGAATTGTTGTGTTCAAAACGTGGGAATCATGAATTACGTGAGATGGTTAAAAGAATCACAAATAATAAATTGTTAATGAATCATGAATAATTGGGCTAAAAAAATTACAGGAATCACCAATATTGAAGGTCAAATGATTCCGCTTCCACCCCCATAATAATAGGTGCATGGTGATTAAGGGTCGTAGAGTCCGTCCTAAGAATGGTTTTGTTTTGAGCCTTTTTAATCTTCTTCCTCACCACATGGAAGAGGTAAGAGGGAGATACAAATAACAAATTTAAATTCAAATGGAAATGCTGTCTTATAATGGCAAAGGTTTTTTTCAAAGTATGCCAGTGATGTCTTTGTTTGCTGTTGTTTTTGTTTTTGTTTTTTTGCATTTTGGGATGATTAAATCAATTTTCATAAAGTGCCCTTTCTTGTGATGTGTCTCACGAACTAGCAAACTGAATTGTACGTGTGATTATTTTATTTTAACATGTTACTGACATTCACGAGTGACAACATCCCTTGTGCTTATGGTCCTTGGGATGTATCTTCTAATCTCCATTGTCGGTAGTTAACCGTTACATAATAGTCCAGAGACAGTTGAGTTCTCGATAAGAGATGATATATACTTTTCTTGTCACCCATCTTTACAGGTAGTTGTACACATTCATGTACGCTTTGGTAACTTAATTCCTTTCTATAATTTGTTCTTTTATTTTATTGAATGATATTAATCAATCGATTGATTTGGTTTGATTAAGACACCCTGAAGAGGCTTGAAACAGATGAAGGCAGCAGCAAAGACACCCTAAAAGAGACACACAGTGAGTTCACTCATTTTATTGACTTATGTGAATGTTATAGGGGATGTAGCAGGAACCTTTTTCTTTTTTTCCTGCAAAACATCTTTCCAAAGTTGCTTTATAATGACTGTCTCTTTCATTCCTAAAGAGAGGTCAAAACATTTGAAGGACAAGTTGAGTGAGATGGAAGGTAGGTGCCCACATGTAAATGGCTCTCATTTTTAACATAAAAAGTTACAGTTGCGGTCCAATTCAAAGCTCTTTTCGAGACAACATGGCTAAGCGTTTCAGGCATCCTCCTGGAAAAGTAATGGCCACATTAAAAGATTAAAAAAATTACTCAATAGGAAAATGGCTATTGAACTAAAGTGAAGCGAAGGCTCTTTTGCAACCTCAAATTCTCCACATTGTTTCGGTAGTAGTCAGTGCGATTGATAAATCGTTATGTTTTGTGCCTTTCGGCAATGACACATTGGTAAGGGCAAGAGGTTTCTGACTTCCATGCTAGACCTTTTTTTTTTTTTTTTTTTTTTTTTTTATCAGAGTCGGCAGAAAATTTCGATAAGAGAACCATCGGGTCCCTTGGAGAGGAAACGGAGAACAGACAACAGTCAATTTTATTTCATTCAACTCGGTATTACAGAGGATGAGATTTTCTCCCGGTTAGCCATTATCATGCGCGATCAAGAAACGGTTACCGTGGGCAATGAAAAACAAACCGTACCGGAAGTGTTTTTTGCTGTCTGTTTTTCGCCAGTTCCGTCAAGCGGTGTTTTTACTTGAGTATATGCGCAGGTCTGCTGAAAAAACTTGAGGCAAGATGGCGGTCAACTTCAACCTCTATGCAGGTGGGTTAGGAGCCCTACGCGATCTTTGCAGGAGGACGATAGTCTGTAGCCAAGTGTAACCAAGTTGGCTTGAAGCACTTCGAACATTTGATTTTGTCCCTTAATAACGCGCCACTGCCATAGAGCCTCGCCGTTGATTTGGAGATAAAACATTGGGTCATAGCCTTTCAGTGGTGTGGACATGTGCAAGAAAGCGGGGTTGATCGGGGATTCAATGAGCTCTAAAGAGAGCTCCCGATCAACGCGTTGCATTTCTTGCACGGACGGCATATTGGAGTTCTGTGAAGAATGCGCGCGTATTGAAACTTTATCAAATTGTATTATAATTAATTGTACGTGTTCGTTAGTGATTGGGCAGTATTTTGATACCATAATTGTAGCATCAATTGATAAAGATTAGTAATTATGACCCATCAAAAATCTACGTCTTGGAAAGTGCTGGAAACTGCTTTGAGCCACCTTAAGGACGGTGCCTACTATTGTTATTACGCATACGTTCTGCGCATCTCGAGATACTCGGACTTCCTATGGGCAGTGCTTATTAATACAGGGATATTTTTGCGCGGTTCAAAACTATGGGGAGAAAGCAGAACTTAGCAAGTGTTCTTGGTATCCAAAAAGAAAATTGGGGGTAACCACGCATTTTTCAGAGATAATTAAGCTTGAATTTGGAAAAGAACGCCATACATTGCTTTGTATTTTAAAGCTTTTTACAAATATTGTTGATTAATTATCTTTGAAAAATGCCTGGTTACCCCCAATTTTCTTTTTGGATTTCAATAACACTTGTTAAGATCTGCTTTTCCCGCATAGTCAGTAAACCGCGCAAAAATACCTTTGAATTAGTAGGCACCGTCCTTAAGGAGACTTGAAAGGGTTTTTCGTTGCGATAGTGTTTCTAAGCTCCAGTTTAGCTTATAGCTGTTTAATTCCAACTGATGAGATACACACGCAAGAAACCATAAACAAACATTACAAAGCGCGCGGTTCTAAAACAGAAAACGAAAATAGCGATGACTGACATGTTACTGAACGAAGTAGTTCGAAATAAATGCAAAACACGATAGGTACCTCATACAGTACGAGATTTCTGAGATACAACCACCTCACAAGAGAAATTTGCAAAACACCTTCCACAGAGAAAATTTCCAGGCTTCAAAAGCACATGGCAAGAAAAAAACTGCCCGAGACTATTATGAGCAATTCCGTAGGCCCGCAATACGTACAAACTAGATCCTACACGGGCCCTGAAAGACCAACTACATAAGCTAGTTATCTTTAAATAAACAAAGGATCTAGTATGTTGAGCAACCTTTGGCTAACATAAGTCAACGTATAATGTTCAATGTCACACATTTGACCCGCATGCCAAATGGAAAACAAAGTAATCACCAAAAGGGTTCCGAGGTGATCACTACAACAAATTTGTTAACACTGTCCTTTAAACATGCATGAACACAGTTCCCTTGACGTAGAGTTATTTGATCAGTCACTCTTGAATAGCTTCAGGATCCGAAAGGTCTCCTTCCAAAAGACATAGGTTCCTCACATCCCGCTGAAGGCGCTTCGCACACCTGCTGTATGCACAACTCGTCGAACATTTCCCTTTGCACCTGGAAAGACTTCTTCAACCAAACCAAGCAGCCAACGGCCTCGTGGTGAACTCTCGTCCACGATTAGCACTAAGTCTCCCACTGCGAAATTGCGTTTCGGGTAGAGCCACTTCTGCCTCTCTTGAAGTGTGGGAACATACTCCTTGATCCATCTAGCCCAAACCACATCAGCCATAGTTTGAGCTTGTTTCCACCGCTCACTGGGCCTAGGATTATACACCACTGGTAGGTCACCTGCGGGGCTACGTGGGTTCCTGTAGCACAGAAGTAAAGTGTTTGGCGTTAGAACCGAAGGATCGTGATGGTTGTCAAAGTGCCGAGTGAGTGGGCGGTCGTTTACTATCTTCTCGGTTTCACAGCTAACAGTGAGTAAAGTCTCTTCATCGACCAAACGATTCCCAGTGAGAGCACGTAAGTGCTTTCTTACAGATCTGATCATGCGCTCCCATATGCCACCCACATGACTGGCGCTTGGGGGAGAGAAATTCCATTCAATTCCTTTCGCCCTTATTTGGTCCCTGATTCTTTGTTGGTTCCACGGCAGCAAGGCTTGTTTAACCTCAGCATCAGCACCCTCGAAATTGGTTCCATTATCACTAAATAGCTCCCTTGGGGGGCCTCGTCTGCTTACAAATCGGTACACTGCTTGAATAAAAGAATCTGTTGTAAGGTCGTGAGAAATCTCAATGAGTATTAAAAATGCACCCATAGCGCTTTGCAGTTCCTCGTCTCCATTTGACCTTCAGGGGGCCAAAATAATCTATACGAAGGGATGAGAAGAATGGTGGCATTCCTGGAGTCACACGAGCTGCAGGGAGTGGGGCCATGATCTGGGTACCAGGGCTTTAGTTTCGATGACGGCATGGAATGCACCCAATGACAACACGCTTTACTGTGCTTGGCCCTCTGATGATCCAGTAATGTTGGTGGACAGCAGCCAAGTTTCGATTAGTCCCGGAGTGGCCATTTGATTCATGCAGATAGCGGACTATAAGTCTAGTTACATGATGGTCTGAAGGCAGGATCACAGGGTGCTTCAGCTCACTGTCCAAAAGGTGCATTGTCCAAACAGGATTCAGCTTGGCCAACCGGCTTGCACTCTTGTTACTGAATGGATCTATCAAATGAGAATCCCTTTGAACAAGCCTTACAATTTCTTCCGATTCGTCAACAATCTCAGTGACCTTCAAAGGGCCCGTGATCAACAAAGCCTGACCTTGGCGAGTCTTCCCAAACTGAAGCAGCAGGTACTTCTTAAACCTTAACAACCATGCTACAAACTTTTGCAACTGGTACCAGGATGAAGGTCGGCTGATAAGACGATTAAAGGATGGTGGGAGATTACTACCAGAGGTAACTGTGGCGCCAACCCGTGCATTTCCTTTCTTCACTTCTGCATCAGTTTCCTCTACCTCAGGTAAATTAGTTGGTTGCTCTGGCCACTTGATTTCCTTTTCCCATAGAAACTGAGGACCCCTAAACCAAAACAGCATCTGTTGCCGGCCCCAGTCCGTTTCCAATTCATGGACACCTCTGGATGCAAGATCAGCGGGATTTAAGTCAGTCGGTACGTGCCTCCACTGGGATAGCGTTGTAGAATCATGGATCAACTGCAATCTATTGGCTACAAAGGTCTGAAACCTTCTTGTAGTGTTCCTCAAGTATCGAAGCACAATAGTGGAATCTGTCCACAGGACCACCTTGTTGATGGGTAAGTGCAGTTCTCCACAAAGTTGCTTGTTAACCTTCACAGCAAAAGTGGCTGCAGTCAGTTCTAGCCTCGGTACTGTGATTGTTTTAAGTGGTGCTACTCTAGCCTTCCCCATGACCAGACTACAGTGAATACGATGCTCAACATTAATAAATCGTAAATACGAATCAGTCCCATATCCACGTGCAGAAGCATCAGCAGTGGTGAAGTTCAATGTTCTTCATATCTTTGAAGTCCGCTGGTTTGTAACACCGGGGTAGTTTGACAGAAGTCAAGGCTCGAAAGTTACTCTGCCAAGCTTTCCATGATTTTAGGACCTGCTCTGGGAGATCTTCATCCCAGCCATGGCCGAGACGACAAAGTTCCTGAAGAATACTTTTAGCTGGTAATACCATAGGTGTAGCCAAGCCGAGGGGGTCATAAAATGAAGCAACATTTGATAAGATACCCCTCCTTGTCTCCGCTTTGATTGCTCCACCTCGAAATCCAAAACTATCTTCCCCCACATTCCAATCGACACCAAGTGCTCTCTCTTGTGGTGGCCTTTCTAAGTCAAGGTTCACTGTGGGCGCTCGTTTGCCAGTAGGTATATGACACATGACGCTCTTATCATTGGAGACCCACTTGGTCAGTCGGAAGCCACCATGAGCCAGTAATTTGGGGAGTTCACCAACAAGTTGAACTGCTTCCATGTTTGTGGCAAGAGACTTGAGGCAATCATCCACATAAAAATTGTTGCGGACAGTCTCTAAAGCTTTCTCACTGAAGTATCCTTGGTTATCCTCAGCTGTCTTTCTGAGTGCATATGAACAACAACTTGGTGATGAAGTCGCTCTGAAGAGATGAACCAACATTTTGTGATCAAGTGGGTCCTGATCAATGTCCCCCCCTGGCCACCACAGGAATCACAGTGCCTCACAGTCTTCTGGTTTTATCCTAACTTGATGCAACATCTTCTCGATGTCGGCCATAAGAGCAACTCTTTCCTCATGGAACCTCAAGAGCACTACCACTAACGAGTTTGTGAAGTCTGGGCCCTGCACAAGCTGATCGTTTAAAGAAGTGTTACAAAACTTTGCTGCACAGTCAAACACAATCCTAACCTTTTTTGGTTTCTGGGGATGTACAACAGGGTGATGTGGCAAATACCAAACAGGTGCATCATCTTTAGAGGGTGGATCTTTGGCGGTAATCCTCTTGGCGTGACCCTTTGCCAGGTAGTCTCCCATAGTTTCCTTGTGTTTTGCAAGGAGCCTAGGGTCCCTCTTCAACCGTCTTTTCAACAACAGTAGTCTTTTTTCTGCCATGATCTTGTTGTTCGGTAAGTAAGGGGTTTCACACTTCCAGGGAAGCCCGATCTCATAATGACCACCGACCATTTTCACAGAACTGTCCATAATGGACTTGGCTCGACGATCCTCTATGGAAAGGCACTCTTTCAAATCAGCTGCACACTGAGCGAAATCTGCATTGTAAAGGCGTTCTAGCTGATGCTGTATGGGAGCCAGGCCCTTTACTGTTTCAGTACAGCCCAACGATTAGTCAACATGGATGAAACTAACTTCGGCACTCTCATCTCTCCTTCCTTTCAGTGGTCCCATAACAGTCCACCCCAACAATGTTCGTACTGCATGTGGCTGTCCTATTTTCCCGGTACGTACCTCTAGGGGGCACAAAGCTTCCGGTACGTCGCTGCCAATCAGTATGGTTACCTTTTTGTCCACAAGATCTACTATGTCAATGTTCTTGAGATGTGGCCATTCCTCCACATCCTTGCTCGTTGGGATGCTTCTCTCAGTAACTGGTAAGGTTTCGGTTGTCCAAACCTTCCCTAAGCGAACTCCCTTTCCAGTAGCAACACCAACAACATCAAGGCATAATTCACCTTTATCACTCGGCAGCCATTTTGGAGTCCTTGGGGAATAAAGGCTTTGTCTTTGCATTGTCTTTGCCCGTCCAGCCTCACATTGAATGAGAGGTTCGACGGGCAAAATCTTTTGTTTGGACATTGAGTGATATGGGTCTATTGCTGACTTTCTTTGCATTGAGTTCCTGAGACTGCAGACAATGTGAACTCCACTGGTGTACAGTCTGCTCCAAGCTCTCTAGCCAAACTACTCAGACACATGGTGGTGTTTGAACCACTGTCCAGAAAGGCATATGTTTCAATGATATGACTGCTATATGGTGTGCTGACCTTTACAGGAACTACTTGAAGGCCAATACGCCCAAAGCTGGTCCTCAAAGCCACATTACTTGTTGCACTAACACTGGTAGCATCATTCTGAGAAGGCCCTCCAGAGGTAGTTTGGACTTGGGGGCTGGACGTCGGGCCAAGCTCTGCACTGTTCACTAATTCGCGGACTGAATTTGATGAATGCAACAAGGGATGATGCTTCCTTTGGCAACCTTCGACTCCACACAACCTTGCAACTCGACATTTCTTGACAAAGTGTCCTGGACTGAGACACGAACTACACACCCTTTTCTTATCCACCAGGTTTGTCGCTGACAGAGTATCAATTCTCTGAACTTATGGCAGCACTCGAGATGGTGGCTGCCCGAACATAGGACACATTTAAATGGTTTCCTCTCACCGCCACGATGGCCACCACTCCAGGATTCATCGCCGAATGTGGCCAAGGTCATGCTGTTGTTGGAGAAGGTAACTTTGCCCTTGGATGAAGATTTGTGACCTCTTGGGGCCTCCTGCTTTGAGTTGACAATTTGACCGAAGTAGGTGTTGGCAACAGCAGCACAGCTTTGTACAAATTCTGTGAGGTGTGCAAATGTTGGTGTGGTCTGAGCTTCATAGAGCTGATTGATTGGCTCTCTCTGCCCATTTTGCTCTGAGGTGGATAGGGAGGCGGGCGACAATCTTCCTTAGAGTATCCATCGAGTTAAGATTGCTAGTGTGCCCTAGCTAGGTAGACCCGAGGAGACATGTTTCCATGTCACGAGCAAGCTGGGACAAGATCTCTGGATCAGGATTTCGGATTGGAGGCCCACTGACCACTCTTTCTAGAAAAGCCCGAGTCACTACATGCGTTTGGCCAAAGTTCCTTTGTAGTATCTTTTTAGCTCGCTTGTAACCTTCTTCAGGGGGCATTATAATACAATGTTCAATGGCTTGTCGTGCTTTTCCTCCTTGCTTTCCACATTTATCTCAAAGTTCCGCATAAACAAAGGAAAGGTGTGGGGCTCACCACTAAAGCTCATGTATTCTCTCTGAGGCATACGAAGACCATGCACCACTTCATCCATAGTGTTTTGCTGTCTTTCCAACAGGCTGTGTAATTGCAGGGCACTGCTCAGGTCTGCTGACTGGCTACTTGCCTCGTTGTGGTGTACACTGGGCAAACAACTCTGTTGTGATCTTGATTCTGTTTGCTTAGATGCTGTGCATTCTCTCCGTGGCAAACGGCCACTGACCGCTCCATCCATAGTGTTCTCTTGATTTACGAATGGGTTACTTATCCGTTGAACACTGCTCGAAATTGGTGGTTGATCGCTTATTCTGCTCTGATGCATGCTGGGTAAAGGATCCCTTAGTGTTTCATTCTCTCTACAACCCCTTTCACTCCTTGAAAGCCTTTCCTCGAGACATTGTAGCTCCTCCTGTTGACGTTTTATTTCCTGTTTTTTGTACATAATTTCGCGTTCCTGGATGGCACGATTCATTTCAGTTTCCAACTTCTTTCTAGCCTCCCTCATACGTTTATCCAGCGCCGCCCTTTCTGCAAGTTCTTCCTCCTCCAAGGCGCATAATCGCTTGGACCATTCCGCCTCAGCAGTGCTAGGTTTACTTTGCAAGGCTGAATCTTCCTCTCTAACTAACTGACGTCTGGTAACGTAAGCTGACCCGTGTAAGGTCCCGAGGCTAGGATTAGGGTCCCTCGAAAACGTATTAGGGTAAAAATTTCGCGGCACAAATGTCGGTGCCAATAGAGTTAACTGTCCACGATAAGGTTTCTGAGCAGGAGAAACACCGCTTGAAGATTCCTGTTGTAGAGAAAAACTTGAAGTTTGCTGTAATAGAGGAGGCTCAACATCTGAAACCGCCGGTCGAAGCGAAGCACCACTTGAATTTTCAGATAATAACAACCTCTTACCGTTATTGTTGTCGGGAATATAGTTTTCTAGACAATCAGACACTCGTACATTCTTTTCTCCGACCGCAGCTTCTGAATAAACAAGATTTTGAGGCGCTCCTTCGATCGCTGTGATCTCATCCTTTAAGTCCTCGAATTCCACTTGTTGTTGTAGCGTTAATTTCTTTTCTTTCTTCGATTTTGTCGGGGATTTCTTCCCTTTGATCTTTCCCTTTTTCGTCATCTCAGTGTATGAGAACTATATAAGCTCCAGTTTAGCTTATAGCTGTTTAATTCCAACTGATGAGATACACACGCAGGAAACCATAAACAAACATTACAAAGCGCGCGGTTCTAAAACAAAAAACGAAAATAGCGATGACTGAAATGTTGCTGAACGAAGTAGTTCGAAATAAATGAAAGCAAATAAATGCAAAACACGATAGGTACCTCATACAGTACGAGATTTCCGAGATACAACCAGCTCACAAGAGAAATTTGCAAAACACCTTCCACACAGAAAATTTCCAGGCTTCAAAAGCACATGACAAAAAAAAAACTGCCCGAGACTATTATAGGCAATTTCGTAGGCCCGCAATACGTACAAACTAGATCCTACACGCCATATTTGCCAAAATTGTCAAATTGCCGGCGATATTTTGTTATTTTGCCAATTTTGATATTGTGCGCATTTCTGGACGTAAGTGAGGTCAAGATGGCTGGATATTGACCAAGTTCTTTTTCGCTTGTTGATTGAAGGTCCATGAACACAAAATAAAAATGAGGCCAAAATCCAGAATCTCGACCTAACAAGCTTAGTCATTATTTAAGGAGGCTTGAATGGGTTTTTCGTTGCAATAGTGTGATTTTACGCTGTACTTTCACTTCCGGTGTGTTGCGCGTGCTAGTTTTGATAGAAATTTGATTCATTCAGCTGACGCGTGTTTCTTAGTTATGGCATGTGTAAGTTACACGCGCGCAGCTAAAACCCCTTTCGAGCCTCCTTGCAGAAACAAAACGGGTAATCCCTAGGAGGCCCTGCCTGGTTTTCTACTCGGCTCCGAGAGTCCCCCCCCCCCCCCCCAGGTACTCCGGTTTTCAATACCCTGGTCCGAGGGGCTTTTCTTTTTTTCTTCTCCTCGGACGAAGTCTAGCTACGAAGCGGTCAGAGATGTCGGACTGTTGATTCTGATTGGTGGATATTTTAACGTCTACGCAATTCAATTGACGACAGGCACAAGAGCGTGTGATTGCGCGATCATCGTTGGTCGTTTTGAAAATGACGATTTTCATGGAATTGAGATTCACAAGGACCAAAACCAGACGTTTAACCTGTCTCACCGCTCTGCGGTTCGTTGTCGCCGCTTCACGGCTAAATTTCGTCCGAGGAGAAAAAGGAAAAACCTCAGGGACCAAGGTAGGTTTCCCCTCTCCAAAACTGCAGATTTCCAAATTCCTATTCGATCTGGATCAAGGGCCGTATGTTAGACAACTGTAACGTTAACGCGCCTTTCCTCATTGCCAACGAGCGATCCGAGCCAAAAGGCGAAGATCGCGAGGTGGCAGCATTATAAGAGGTATTAGGGACCTTCAGATTCTAGGACGAGGACGAGGACGAGTACGAGTTTTGACTGTTTGTTTTTAGCGAAAATACTAAGAAGATTTATATCCCGTACGATTAATCTTATTCTTTGTTAGCAGTATAGGTTGCTCAGTTATTCTTATTGCTGTTACCTGGGCCTTTTTGCTAATCGAAAAATGCCAAAACTGCTACTGTGTTGTTGACTTGTTTTGACACGACGACATTTTTGCAAAACCTGGTACTAAAATGACGACGGTAACACGTTTTCCCCGCCCAAATGACGCTAGTTTGCGCGCGCTCAATGTTTTTCTACGAGAAAATTTGGTACTCGTAGTCGTTCTCGTCCTAGAATCTGAAGGTCCCTATTGGCAAAACTGAGTGCATTTGGAAGGCTCTGTAATTGTGGAAAAGCTCTCGGAGAAGACTTGAGAATAAAGATTATACAAGACATTACGGGGAAAGGGGGAGACCTCACCACAGGTTTCTTCGTGGGAAGTTTTTCCGAGATTGCCAATGAAAACAGAGATGAATTTTGAAATGTTTTTCCATTGTTGCGGTCGTTATAGCACACCTTAAGCCCATGGGAAAGGAATTTCATCAAAATGTTTAACGAAAGTGGGCGGGGCAGTGAGTCGGTAATTCGGGCCCATTCCACAGATCTGTGGTTTTCGTAGTAGAGTGGTTTGCAGGGTTGGTTTAGAGGTGAGAGCACTCGCCTCCCACCAATGTGGCCTGCGTTCCATTTCTGGACTCGACGCTATATGTGGGCTGAGTTTGTTGTTGGTTCTCTTCTCTGCTCCAAGAGGTTTTTCTCCGGGTACTCCGGTTTTCCCCTGTCCTCAAAAACCAACGTTTGAGTTAATTTTGGTTGCTTTGATTTGATTTGTAGTGTCCCCAATTAGTGCTTCAGCGCTAGATCGATTGGCACTTAAATAAAGCTCCTCATTATTATTATTATTATTATTATTATTATTATTATTATTATTATTATTATTATTATTATTATTATTATTATTATTATTATTATTATTATTATTATTATAAGGAGCTCCCGGTGTTGTGGTCAGGCTTCATTTCATTCATTCATGTGCTGGGTGAGATCACTAATGGACTGATAGCGGCTGCCAGCGGCGCCTATATATGCTGATGTCCGATCTCACCCATAGATCCCTTGCTTGTAAAGCGCATTTGAATATGTTAATAGAAAATCCGCTATATAAATTCATTACCATTACCATTATTATTATTATTATTATTATTATTATTATTATTATTATTATTATTATTATTATTATTATTTATTGCAGTTGAATGTCATAAAACCAAACTAAAGTAATTAGTCCGACCAATCACAACGACCCCAAACAGCGTGTTGACCCAATCAGAATTACTGTAGGAGCAATTACATGTAACTTGCTCAAAGCGTGGGAAAAATGTTAATGTGCACGAGAAAGTCGCAATAATTATTGGTTTTGGTTTTGCTCTTCATTGATTGAAAAGTGGCAGGAGGTTTTAAGCCACTCACTAATCTTAGCAACTGCATTTGCGCAATTACATTTGACAAACATTTGAAACCCGCTTTATCTAATATATTTGTCAGGATCTCATTTAATAAATCAATGTTTGTTAAGTAGATAGTATACGCTCTTTTTATGACCAAGCACCATCCACTTTACTAAGCGTTGTCGTTCTTTGTTTCAATAGAAGCTGAAATTCAAATTCCACCACAGCCGGCGAAAAGAAGAATGGATCAAAAATCCAGTAAGGAGGTTACAGGCAGAACAAACTGAAGCTTTATTGCTTCAAGTTTCTCATTAAGGGGATCAACCTTAACTGCAGAAATGTCTGTGCCATTAAATCAAGAGCAATTCTAAAGCCAAGCAAAATGCTTACTCGGAGGGATAGTTGAGCTAACATTTAACTAAATACCCGATACCATTTCAATCACTCGGTGTATGCGCAACTAGTGGGATGACTAATGCCCGGGCGTAGTGTGGGGGTTCACGTCACAGGTCATTGTTTTACTAATACAGAAAGTATCCTGATCAGGCCTAATTAGGCCTAAAGAAAAGTTTTTTAGGCCCAAGGTTAGCTTTTATGCATGTTCAGGATACTTTCTATATTAGTAACACAATGACCTGTGACGTGAACCCCCACACTCCGCCCGGGCGTTAGTCATTTCTCAACTAGTGCCAGTTCCGTACATGGCGTTACACTAAAATCTTCTAAAAACTCGAAATTAAAAACAATCGAAGCGATTTTTTTTCATCCGATGGCAACCATATGACAGTAATATTGTTGATCATCTGTAGCATGGGATTGCCGTTTGCACAAAAACTACGGAAACAAGATAAGAAAATGTATTGAAATTAGTCCTTATGATGCCGGAAGTTCCAACGTTGAACGTTTTAATACGGTTCCCATTTTTTGATACATAAAAGGGTGAAATCTTTGAGTTTATTGGCATTTCTTTTTGGGGCTACTGTACTGTATCTCATTGAATGTTCCTTGACGTCATCGAAAACGTCCATTGTGGCAGCGCAAATCTGCCGCGCACTGAGCTGTGAATAAAAAACACGTTTTCGGATTTTGAGGTTTTTTGGTAGAGAAAAATCCAAATTATTGCAGATTTCAAATCCGTTTTTGGGTTGTCCACAAAAAAAACCCAGTCGTCTATGATTGGTCACTACACAATTGACATTAACTACTTGTATGCGTGCACGGTTCTGAGTTGGACAGTAATACAAATTGTAAAAAATTTATTTTCATTATTTGAACAGTAAAGTACTTTCACTGGAGCTGGATAAAGTCACTTTGTTTTAGGTGGCTAAAACCATTTTCGACACTTTCAAAGAGACTTTCCAATTAGAAAGATTGACTTAACAAGCCTCTTTCACGTAACGGCAAAGTTATGGTACCATATAAAACACCAATTATTGCTGAGCTTATTATTGTGCCCTATTAGGTTACTATAGCAAAAGGAAATCCATCTAAAAACACCCTATATTTTATCTTAAGTTGCCTGTATCTCCAAAATGAACGCGGTGATGGTCATTCTTAATTGCCGGAAAGTGATAAGTGATCATCTGGCCAAGATGAAACTACCTGCAAAGTTTAAAAATTTCTGTGTAGCGGATTCAGGGCCACCCTAAATTTTCCAAACTAAAGTTTTAAGTCTCTTGAAAGTGTTTCAACTGGTTTGTTGAGCAACCTCAAACCGCATCTAACCTTAAAAAGTTACTATTCGAAACGTTAAATTTCAAGACCACAAAATGCTTAACGTTGCTTTTTTTATTGAAATTCCGTTTAAATAAAAAAAATGGAGTTAATAGAGGTTTTGCACGGCAGCCATGTTGCATGGCAGAAACAATGAAAATGTTCTGCATAAGAAAGAACATTTGTTCCCATAGGAAAAAGAATCTATTGTTCCTGCCATGCAACATGGCTTCCGTGCAAAACCTCTATACGCCCTAAAACTAGCGGTCAAAATAACTGGCAGTTTGTTTACTTTACTTTACTGTTGTAGCCCATTAAAAGTAAACTCTACAGGAGAAAAGTAAAAAAAATATGTTTTGTGGTCCTGAAATAAAACTTGCAAAGTAAATTTTTGGCACGAGGTGCATGTTTAGTTGGTAGTTCGTCAGCTTAAGAGCTGGTATCAATGGAAGTCGACGTTGTCCATTTACCTTCCTTCCTTCCTTCCTGTATCAGTGCTCCGTTTCACGCCTTTCTCAAAGCATGAGAAAAAAACAGTTGGCAGTAAATGCGAAACTATGGTTTATGCGTAGCGGACTTCCCACTTACCGGGTTTTGCACCTTTACAGGACATTTTTTAACAATGTGACCAACCTTTTGGCAACCATGGCACTTGGAATTGCGTAAGAAACAGGTATCCGACGAGTGGTTGACTTTCTCACAACAAAAGCACTCCGGGAACTCTCACTTTATTTGCCTCTTCCACACCTCCTCCATGCAATGCAATGGTTTCTTTTTCGGTCTCTTCAGCAGCACATGCCTTTTCAACAGCCGACTGTAAGGTTAAATCCGCTACCGTGAGCAACTTGCATTGAATCGTTCGTTCCTTTGAACCACACACGAACCGATCCCGAATCGCGTCTTCACGATAACCGCCAAACTCACAAGTCTCGGCCAACTTCTTCAATCTAGCAAGGAAGTACCGTATCGATTCCGACTCCTGCTGCTCTGCCTTATGGAACTTGAAGCGCTCAGCTAGGACTGTCAGCTTCGGATCCAGATGCTTGGCCAAATTATCCACGATTTCCACAAACGACAACTCCCTCGGCCTTCTAGGAGAAACAATGTTTCTAAGTAAGGCATACATCTTATTACCCATTAAGGTAACTATCGTCGGTACTTTTTTTGTCTTCAGCGACACTGTTAACTTCGAAGAACATTTCTACTCGTTCGACATAATGCTTCCAGTCGGAACCCGGTATAAACTCTTCGACTCGACCGATAAAGGAAGAATTCACTACTATCGTTTGCTGCGCCGGTTGCTGCTCATCGCTAGACATTTTTCTTTCTCGTCGCCAGTTGTTGTGTCCCTACGCAAGAAATGACCCGCGGATAAAACGGCCGACCGAAAACTTTTAATTATCACTCAATAACTGCTAACTTACAAACTGTTAATGCGGGAACGCATGTTATATAAACCTTTACATTCGCTCTGGGAATTACATAACTTCTTATTCATCAAAAACCTTATTCATTAACACGTTGTCCATTGATGAATAACTTCTTATTCATCAAACTTTATTCATTAACACCATAACACTCAGTAATTTGCTAGTGCCAGTTCTCTTAACATTGACAGACACGTTTATCATCTCGCATCATCTCGAGGCTCTGGGGAATGAATACAAGGATTTGTATGAGTTTATTCCCCTAAACGTCGAGATGATGCCTTTCGTTTAGGACTGAATTTTAATATATGGAAATTGATCTATTGTCTTGTGCGATATGTTAAGCCAATCACTAATCATTTGGCTTTCTGTTGAAAACTACTCCAAGAACGCTTACAATGAAACGAAAACTAAAGTTCCCTATCGTTTAAGCTAGTCATTTCACACGCAAAAAACTCAAATCAACTGATGGCCACTCTAAACAAAGAAGAGGGAGTTAAGATTGCGTTTACGTGAAACGAAAAACGCAGTGCTGCTGTTGTCATAAAAGCATGAAAGTTTCCTTATTCTAACTGCTCTTTCTCTTTTTAGAAGTTTCTCGATATCTGTAGGTAACAGGCAAAAAATGAGCCAGAGTGATGCAAGTTTTTGACTAAAATTTCAGCCTGATCTTTGTCATTTGCCGTAAATGCACTGCTAAATCCCTCTATAATTAATCTACCAGCGCTGCAGCCGGCAACAGAAGCGCGGGAAAAAAGATAAATATTGTGTGGATAACATTCTGATCCTCGGTTGAAAAATAGGCGTAACTTTGTTCTCCATTCAGAAAGGGTAGAAATCCAGAACCAAGGCAGTAGAGAAAAAGTCTCGCATTTCCCGAATTTAATTAATACGAAATATTTTTTTCTACAGTTTCGAGTCCCACGTCTCAAGAATCCTTCCAGTTTGGTGCCTTAAGCGTTCCAGTTGAACTGGGATTGGATGACGATCTGTTTGGAAACGAGGGACCTTCCAGTGCTCTAAGTGAACTACCGAGCAGAAGACAGCAGAAAAGGGACGAATTAGATGCAAATAAGAGCGGGAAGCCACCCCTGGGAAGTGCATCCACTAGAAAGACAGGTAAGGCTAATGGTGGGTGCCAGAGTGCTAATGGAAATGTCATTTTTACTTTATATTATACTTTGTTTAACGAGTAGGACATTTTGTCTTAAAGAACATAGATAAGCGACTTGCCTCCCCAGGGCGCGGTTGTTCTGAAGCCGATTAACACTAATCCCAGATTAAAAATTAACCAAGGAGTTTATTTCTCTACCCCCAAATGCTGTTCAACGATGATATTCGGCAAAACTTGACATTAGAAGAAGTAACCTTGGAAAACAAAAGCAAGCAAAAGAAACTCTCACCAAAAAGTTGAAAACATGGAACAAAAGTTTACGTTAATCGGCTTTCGAACAACCGGGCCAAACACAACCGCCCGGCGTTACCGAGGCCGTGAGCAAAACAAGAGTATTTTCATCCTCTTCTGCTGGACGGCTCGCGTGTTTACTGAGGTTTGAGATATTTTCACGTTTCCTCTTGTGTTCCTTTTTGTTTTTAGGGGACCTGAAACAAGAACCGACAACCAATTTGGAACCACAAAAGGTGGAGAAAGCACCCCCATCACCAGGTATTGTTGGGCTGGAATCTTTTAACTTCGGTTCATCAATCATAAATTAGGTTAAGCTATGTTACCAGACTATTGAAAGCTGCATCTTAAATAATGGATGAGCAAGCGGTTATTTCACTTTAGAGAGAGGAGTTAAGCAGGGCTGCCCTTTGTCTCCCTACATTTTTATTGTGTGGAACTTTTGGCCGAAAAAATGAGACATAATAAAACTATTAAAGGAATCTCGGTGCAGGGCGAAGAAATAAAAATCAGCCAGTTTGCTGACGACGCTACAATTATTTTAGACGCTCTAAAGATTCATTCACAGCAGCTCTACAAGATTTAGAGCAGTTTAATTCTATCTCTGGTCTACGACTTAATAACAAGAAAACAGAAGTTTTGTGGATAGGTTCCAAGGCCGGATGCAACGAAGTTTTTTGCCCAGAAAAAAATCTTAAGTGGGTTAATAAAGTTAGATCCTTAGGAGTTTGGATATCCACAGATTCTGAAGCAAGTATAAAAGCAAATTATGATGAAAAAATAGAAAAAGCACAAAATGTCGTAAGCTCCTGGAAATACCGGAGACTGTCTGTTATGGAAAATATAACTGTGTTAAAGAGCCTTCTTGCATCTCAATTTGTCTATATTCTTGCCCCCCTGCCATCAAATCATACAGCCTTAGATGAGATCAACAGGATCTTTTATAACTTTTTATGGGATGGAAAGGGGGACAAAAGAAATCGAGACATTATCATCAGTGAAGACAAAAGCGGTGGCTTAAGGATGATTGACATTAAATCTTTTAATAAAGCACTTAAATCAACCTGGATTAAAAAATATTTAGATAAGGACAACCATGGAAAGTGGAAGTTGTTTTTCGATTTACATTTAACAGAACATGGTGGAGGAACGGACCTCTTTAAGGGAAATCTTAACAAAAATGATCTACACAAACATTATAAAATATCTGATACTTTTCTGTCCGAAGTCTTGCAAATATGGTCGGACATTAGCTTCAATGGTAACATCACTTCGAACAAACAGTTTCGGTCAATGAACCTGTGGCACAATTCTCTAATTAAAGTGGGAAATAGTCCAATTTATTATAAAACGTGGGCTACGAAAGGGGTACGTGAAGTTAGACACTTGATGAAAGATGAAAACAGTTTTCTTTCCTTTGCTGAGTTCAGGGAGCGATTCAAAATAAAAATAAATCATCTTACTTTTCATGGTATCATAGCTGCAATAAAGCCCCAAAGAAACCTCTTACGTGGAAATGACATTCCATCACATACCAGTGAAGATGACACTTTTGCCGTTTAATTCTTTCAAGCCAGTAAGCCAAATAAACTTGTGTATAACAAACTCATCAGTTTAAAGCAGACTAGCCCCAGCGGAAGGCAAAGCAAATGGATCGTAGATTGCAACCTGGAATTCTCTTAGTCGATAAACTGGAATGCGGTTTATGAAACCCCTTTCTGTTGTCCTAAGCGTTGTCGTTCTTTGTTTCAATAGATGCTTCCACATTTATTCAAATTCCACCACAGCCGGCAACAAGAGGAATGGATCAAAAATCCAGTGTGGAGGTTACAGGTAGAAGAAACTGAAGCTTTATTTAAAAATGCCATAGTTGTAGTCGGGCATGATAATAAAAAGAATTAAAAAAATTTGTTGTCACTGACTAAAAAAAACTTTGCCGTGCATTCAAGGAATTTCAGAGAAAATCGCACGAAGTTTAAGTCAGTTCAATATCAATGTTGCCCGTAAACCCGCAATAACAAGACTGCAAGACCTATCAACAGGAGTGATCTACAAAATCAATTGTAAAGATTGTGGCAAAGTCTATATCGGTCAAACATCGAGGGCACTAAGATCCAGGACTAGAGAGCACAAGAGAGTCATTTTCACGGGAGACAAGAACTCCTTATTAAAGGGAAAGTACGGTCTAAAAAAAGTTTCTCTGAATCGAACGTTCTTTACCTGTATTGTCATACTGGACCACTCATTTCGACTAAATGTGCTTAAATAGCCAACAATAACGGTTCAAAAATAGGCAAATTTAAATTGAAATCCGCCATGTTTGTTTTTGTGTAAGCAAACGTGGCTATGACGTAGCAATAGTCAAGGATTTCTCCGCATGACTAAATGTACTTGATGTAAAGAAGAAAAATACAGGCGAGAAGAGCAATACTTTGTAGACTTGAATCTTAATCCAGAGGCTAAATTGTATTGATATTGGTTCCACCTCTGAACAGATTTACCTCGTGGTCGTTAAAAAGGGTTTTATATGTTAGTTATATGCAGGTGTTTACAGAGCGAAAGAGAGCTAGCGCTTGCAGTGCTATCCGGCGCTCATTGCTGTGAAACAAATGCCTGGAAATCAAGTTTAATCTGTCTAGCGTGGCTTTCTACGAGATCCCTGTTACATCTTCAAAACAAACGATCGATTTATATATTTCCATCAAATGGTAAGAGTAAATCGTTTCAGTAGTTTCTATACTGCTAACAAAATTTAACCACATTTCACGTTACGTTTATTAGCGCATAACAGTGAAAGTCGTCTACATATGGCTTGATTCAGTTTTCTCGCTCCATTATAATGATATTTTGGAGTAGTTGAATGAGATTTCCGTATGAAGCGAATGCCACTGTTACGAAAAATAGCATTGCGTGACTAGCGTTACTTTCTAGAGGCTTCGCGAAAGTTACGAGTTTGTTTATTTTTAGGTTCGTGCGTAAGCGTTTCTAAATCGGTGTGTTTTGTAATCTTTCTATAATTAGATTGTTTACTATTTTAAAAAGTTCTAGAAGTTTATTGTCAGAATATATAAGTAGACGAGTCCAAGCGTATTGTTTTTCTAACTAGTTTTTCACAAGCGAATAGAGTTGGCGTTAGCCGCGTTTAGTCAAGTGTGACAGAAGCAGTGTTTATTCAAGTTGGCGGAGGCCGTGTAAGTTTGCCGAGTACGTGCTGTTAAGAGTTTTACTTCGTGGAAACTACGTTCATTTTTGGAATAAATCTTCTTGTTGTTGTTCCAACAACCCTGCGTTCAGTTTAGTCTGCAAACTACCTTTCCTCAAAACATTCGAACTCGTAACAGCCACCAAGACCAATTGCAATATTCATATGCCTGAAGATCCCGCTTGAAGTCCTCCTTGGTAAAATGACAGTCCCAAACAAACAATATAGCAGTCAGGTTTTCACGTTTGAGGAATCCATCCACGTTTAATTTTCGCCGGCCAACTTTTCTTTAAATTTTCATTTTCCGGTGTAAGCTTCGGTTTTTTTCTTTATTTGTTCTCGAGTCTAGACATGTGTTTAGTAGTTTCATCCCCCTCGAAAGCGCACACCCCAACAGCGGTAATTGTTGATGTGAAAAAGCCTTGCTCCGTGTATTGAGCAACATCTGAAAGTTTCGTCGGCTTATTCTAAATTAAACGCTTCCCCGTGTGAAAGTAAACAAACTCGTTTGCTGAAGCATCGAAGACGGCTGTCGCTAAAGGAAGAAAGTAAAAAAGGTACGCTTGTCGAATATTTCTTTGTCGCATGTTCAAGGTTTTTGTCTTGTTTACATTTGGTCTGGCTGATTTTTGCCCCCTAGTTTGATTGACTAGAAAATCTATAAGTAATAAGTGACTTGAGCTTCTGTCGCACTTATGGCCTACATGGCCTACTACCTATGGAACCACAAGACCGTTTACTATAGTTCATCTCACGTTTGAACTTCTCGAAGCAGAAAGGTCACACAAGAATGAGAAAGTGATCGGGGATCGAACAACTTGGTAAGGTGGAACACCTTTATTGACTATTGCTACGTCATAACACGTCACATCCAAGATGGCGCTCTCCAAGTCACGAAAGAGGCAACTTCAAAGTGCTCTTGTCACATTTGAACAGGGAACTGGACAAAATGGCAATTATTTTCGAATTCCTGGGGAAAAGTTGTCGTAATTTAGAGAAACTTTTTCTAGACCGTACTTTCCCTTTAACACAGCATTGCATAAAAAAAAAATCATGAATTTGACCTTGACGTTGTTCCCAATGGTCAAAAATATTATTTTTAGAAGCGTGGCACTCAGTTCGCCAAACCGAATGTCATTAATGAACACATTTACATTCTTGACATTTACAAGGCCCTTGGTAATCCCAAGTGACGTTTCCGCGTCTCTTTCTTAAGCACTCATTACATTCGTAAGTCATTTTATGCTGAAGAAGGTTATGGTATTTTAACCGAAACGTTCATAAAAAGTTTTTTTTAGTCCGTGACAACAAATTTTTAATTCTTTTTATGAAGCTTTATTGCTTCAAGTTTCTCATTAAGGGGGTCAACCTGCAGAAATATGGATTGTGGGTTTCCAAGGATGCCATTAAGTCATAGCGTTACAATAAAATCTTCTAAAAGCTCGAAATTAGTAAAACAATTGAAGCGTTTTTTTTCATCCGATGGCAACCATATGACAATAATAATGTTGATCATCTGTAGCACGAGATTGCAGTTTGCACAAAAACTACGGAAACAAGATAAGAAAATGTATTGAAATTAGTCCTTATGATGCCGTAAGTTCGACTTTTGAAAAAGAGATGTTCAGATTTTTTATGAATTAAACGTTTTAATACGGTTCCGATTTTTTGATTCATAAAAGGGTGTAATCTTTGAGTTTATTGGCATTTCTTTTTGGGGCTACTGCACGGTATGTCATCGAGTTTCTTGACATCATCGAAAAAGTCCATTGTGGCAGCGCAAATCTGTTGCGCACTGAGCTGTGAATAAAAAACACTTTCGTTGTATAAACAGTAAAGTACTTTCACCGGAGCTTAAACTGGGTAAAGTCACTTTGTTTAAGGTGGCTAAAACCATTTTCAACACTTTCAAAGAGACTTTTCAATTAGAAAGATTGACTTAACAAGCCTTTTTTACGTAACGGCAATGTTATGGTACCATATAAAACACCAATTATTACCGAGCTCATTATTGTGCCCTAATAGGTTACCATAGCCAAAGGAAATCCATCTAAAAACACCCTATATTTTATCTTAAGTTGCCTGTATCTCCAAAACGAACGCAGTGATCGGCATTTTTAAGTGATCGTCTGGCCAAGATGAAACTATCTGCAAAGTTTAAAAATGTCTGTGTAGCGGATTCAGGGCCACCCTAAATTTTCCAATTTTTAAGTCTCTTGACAGTGTTTCAACTGGTTTGAGCAACCTCAAACGGCACCTAACCTTAAAAAGTTACTTTTCGAAACGTTAAATTTCAAGACCACAAAATGCTTAACGTTGCTTTTTTTATTGAAATGCCATTTAAATAAAAAAATGGAGTTAATAAAGGTTTTGCACGGCAGCCATGTTGCATGGCAGAAACAATGAAAACGTTCTGCATAAGAAAGAACATTTGTTCCCATAGGAAAAATAATCTATTGTTCCTGCCATGCAACATGGCTGTCGTGCAAAACCTCTGTACGCCCTAAAACTAGCCGTCAAAATAACTGGCAGTTTGTTTACTTTACTTTACTGTTGTAGCCCATTAAAAGTGAACTCTACAGGAGAAAAGTCAAAAAAATATGTTTTGTGGTCCTGAAATATAACTTGCAAAGTAAATTTTTGGCGCGAGGTGCATGTTAAGTTGGTAGTTCGTCAGCTTAAGAGCTGGTATCAATGGAAGTCGACGCTGTCCATTTACCTTCCTTCCTTTCTTCTGTATCTGCTTCATTTCACGCCTTTCTCAAAGCATGAGAAAAAGTTGAAACAGTAGGCAGTAAATGCGAAACTAGGGTTTATGCTTAGCTGAAAACCGGCAAAAGTTGAGAATTGCATTTGTATTTCCTTAGGTGGTTTCAATGATGGTGCGACCCATCGAAATTTTGCCGAGATCGTTGAAGCAACCATTAAGTTTGAGGCCGAGCACGTGGAATGCGTGCGTGTGCTGCCCTACATTGAAAGTGGTGAAGTGGTGATTCGCTTGTACGTGTTTAGTGGTGATTATGGTGTACCAGAGAGTTTAAAGGCAGATGCCCAACGAAGCTTTTCAATGATGAATGTGAAACTAGATTGGCTAGATCTGTATAATAATGCAGACAATGTGCTGAATGGCACACCTCTTGGGATTCCTTCTGAATCCCACAGATTGAGTGGATCTCAAGTTGATGAAATCAGCGAGTTTATAAGCAAAAACCTACATCAGTTTGACAAACATCGCAACGTCACTTCCGTGCAGGCCTCTTTCAAATTCACGAATTCCCAGCAGACCAACACTCCGTGTATAACAATCTATGTTCTGGGAAAAGGTTTCATTCCCATTGGCGAATCCGAGTTTGAACCCTGTCTTGGACCTTATCCAGTAGACATTGTCAATGGATTTTGGTTTAGAACTGCACTCCCATGGAGGCCAAACCAGGCACAAAAACAGAACAATGTGGTCCGTCTGGGAGTAAGCATTGGCGTAGATGGTCAAGACGTTTCGGGGACATTAGGTGCCATTGTAAAGGACGAAGACACTGGTACCTTATACGCTCTTTCATGTGATCACGTGATGAAACATCAGTTGACAGGTGAAACAGTTTTATCAAGAACCGAGATTGTTCACCCTGGATTGAATGACCACTTAAACTATCTAAGGTACCACTTAAGTGAATACAGCAAGGTCATACACAGTCTGGCCGACACTGACAACGAGGAGGATAAGGTCACTGAAGTTGAAAACCTAGGAACACGCGAGGAAATGTGGGAGAAGTTCAACGATCTGAAGGCATTGAAACAAGAGTGTTTAAAATGTAAGGTATTCTCAGAGGAGACACTGACGGATATAAATGAACACGAGAGTGCTTTAACAACGGGTTTCTCGGAACAACCAAGAGTTGTTGGTATTTACACAAAAGGCTTGCAAAGAAATGCTGAATGGATTGATGGTAAAGAGTATTTCATTGATGCTGCCATTGCAAAGTTGACTAAAGAGGAAGTGGAGCGGTTAAGAAAAGGTGGAAACATTAAGGTGGTTGACACTCGTGATCGTCCAAGCGGTAAATGCTGTTTAGCAAAAAGGGAAGGTAAACCAGCAAACCTGAGCAAGAGTGGCAGAACTACAGGGTACACAACAAATGGCGTCCTGGTAGAATCCCCATTGTTCCTGAAGCCTTCCGTCTGTAAAGAACGCGAGAGTCCATTCGTAGATGTTGAAAAGTATCAATACTTTTGTGAAGCATGTGCTCCAGTGCAGACAACTCAATATGAAACAGAATCAGGGAACTGCGTGGGTCTTCCTTGCGAAGGTTGCGGTAAGCAGAGCTGGAATGTTCGGCGTGAGAAATCGTTGTGGTGGAAAAACTGCTTATGCATTGCGAATAAAAGAGGTCTACCGTTTTCAACTGCAGGAGATTCCGGAGCGGTAGTCTTTGAGAAATGTGGTCCTTTCTTGCAAGGATTTGGACTAATTTTTGGTGAGCATGAAAATGCAGTTAAATCGTATGCCATAGCATCACCTTTAGCAATTGTTCTTCATGCCCTTTCCAGTGAAATATCGGAAGATGAGCCTCGTACCTTGAAGTTGGTGTCGGACCTCAAGTAGAACTGATTTGAATTGCGTATGTGTATGTGCGTCCAATTATTGCCAATTTTTTCTTTTGTCGTTATTTCAAAGTTTGAATGTTGCTTACATTAGTAACGCTTATGATGTAGGTGAAAGGTCAATTCCGGCTTTTCAAACTCAAGCTAGGCTATTTTGAATTGTTTAACTGTGTGGAGTCTTCGGAAAATTTCATATGACTGAAGTCCATGCAAAAATTTAGGGTCTTTCAAGGACTATCGTAGAGCTAGTGCCTACACCCCTGTGGTATTTTGTTGGGCGTCGTACAGCGCTGTACCATGTAGTTGCGGTGTGGAAAGAATAGTGAAGCTTCACGCCCTGTAGTTAGATCAGCTGGTAATTGCTAAAGAAGAAAAATAGCGAAAAATAATAGATTTAATTTAATTTGTGACTAAAACAACAAATTTTTCTGATTGTGAACAAGCAATTGCTATTGTTATTTAAACCTATAATTATTGGAGTAGTGAAACATTAAACCTTTATGCTTATGTCAGGTCTCATGTATTCATTTTCTTATTGAGGAGCCTTAGGAATTGAAATTGCCTTATGTCACTTTGTTCATCTCTTGTGTTTGAGTTATTTAAACTAAGAAGGTTTGCCGCGCGTGGTTTTGAAGAGACTTGCTTTTACTTGCTTACGGAGTGCCCTCTCTGCTTCGAGAGGGTAATTCGGTTTTCCCCTGTGCTCAAAAACCTTCTTTCCCAAATTCCAACTATACTCCGACAGGGTACTCCGGTTTTCCCCTCTCTTCAAAAATCTATACTGTTTCCAAATTCCAATAAGATCCAGATTGAGATGACGAAGAGCCAATCTGTGGAAGTGTCACTGCAAATTCCATTGTTTATTATTACATTCTTATTATTTGTCAGACTGGTGAATGCAACCTTGATTTAAAATAGAAGTCAACAAATAGTTCCCTTTCTATTATTCTGCTTGACAATAATTTTGCCTCACGACATTGCTAACCGGTCACGACCACGGTAGGGAATTGTTCGCTTTACCTCTTACGTTTGTTTCAAGCTGGACTCGCGTCATTGCCTTGAATTTAACAGTGAATGTCGTGTGTTTGAGTCAACAATTTGCATTGCTCTGATAGTTATGCAGGACTGCTTTAAGTTTCAATGCGTTTCTTTGAAGCCCTAGCTTGAAAATGGGCCCTTTCTTATAATAGGGACCATTGTTCCATTGGGGCTGCAACGGAACACGTACAAACTTAGGTGGTAGCTATAGCACAGACGTGGTTATGAACTTTAAAGACTGTGTCAAGTGTATGAAAATGGAAAATGAAAAATGAAGTCTCAAATCGTAGGCGGTCTGAGAGGGTCTTGGAAGGATTCTGCTTGGGAGCAGTCTGGGACGTGATCTCTGTGCACCCATTAAGGGCTCATTTGGGGGCTTTTTTGGAGCCATCTTGGGCCCATCTTGGTAGCATTTTGGGGCCATCTCTGAACTATCGATCTTTGAGCAACTTTATGTGAAACATCGCACATGACTCTACTTTTAAGAATTTATCCACATATGTTTATTCAAAACTGGGGTATGGAATGGCCTTGTCATTGCCATCGCGTCCAGGGGCCGGT
>OX421452.1:6634299-6666799 GCA_949126865.1 Montipora capitata | reverse complement strand
ACTGAAATGATTACGTTAAGAAATAGTCTAAGTATTTACATTCATAGCCAGATCATAATTACAATTGTTCAATGCGCACGTGGTAATAGAAAACTTACTAACGGAAAACTAGCTATAAATCTAAATGTAGAATCACAGACTAATAAAATCTTAAAACTAAATCAAGTTTAAATTATGGCTTACCAACGTTCGCGGGTAGTCACGTTCCGAAAATTTCCCTTTTTGATGTTCGACTTTTCATAGATCTTTCTCACAAGGGGTCTTAGATGGAACTGAAATGCGAGCTATATTATTCTTATTAACTAAAGGTGTCCGTGAACTTCACGTCAATCAAATCGGAAATAACTTCACAGCTTTACCGAAAGCTGTAACACCGGTATATGAACGAGTCAGAAAATAACGTGGATTTTTTTTCTAATAAGTCGAGGAGCATATATTGCTGTTGAAATAAATACCTCTTACTAACCGAGTTCGAGGTCCGTACTGTAAGTTACGGACCGAGTTTTTACTGGGTTGCCGTATGGCAATCCAGTCGGAAAATGGGTAGATTATTATTTTTTACTGGGTGGCCTATGGCAAACCTAGTCGAGGTCTGCGTTTAGTTTGTTTGTTTCATTTTATTTTTTTTTTTTTATTTATTTTTTCCGTGTCGGTAAAAGTCTTGCCTGTCACTTCCCTGGTAAGTGGTGTCTTTGTGCATTAAGCCTTCTGCGCGTATTTTCTTAGGATCGAGAGGGTAGTGGAACTGCGTAGATTTCTCTGGTGGACACAGTAGAATCATTAACTTAGCCTGCAATGGCGTCGAAAGTCATTTAACGCGAATGGCGTTTTAGTGGATCCTTAAACAAAATATACCCTTATGGAGCTCAATAATGGCAAGTCAGTTGGATAAACTAGGCGGGAATCTCAAAAGCGACGAGTACTGGACTTCGACAACAATCTATCGCCCGTCGAGACGAAATCAAAGTGAGCTGTATTTACCTGAAGTACATGGTAATTTAACACGATCGAGTTTCTTGTCTTCACGCACGCAATGAAACGGGAAGAGGTTTTCGCCTCTAAGAGCAAATATGTTGTTTGTTTCAATAAATTTTTCGCTGGAAAAGGATTCTATGGTATTTTCTGCCTTTGTGAATTATAATATCATGATGTGTATTGAATTTTCGAGCTTATGGTTGAAATGTGATATGGGAGAAGTTTTTTAGTATTGCTCAGTAAGCAGGAAGGGTTCACAGGCCTGTTGGAAGCGTGCTTGAATTTCAACAAAATGAGCCCCAAAATCAGTGAAGAATTGTGACGCAGTTGAATAATAAAGTAGCTGCTATTTCCAAAATGATGGAATTACCTGGTTAGCATAAATAACGTCGTACGCGTCTTGGAGAGTAAATTTTGACTTTGCATAAACAAGAGTTGGGCGATTGTGATCTTTGTTTTGACTTCACTCATTTCATTGTCAAACTTTATAAAACTTGACAGAAAAAGAAACTTACAAAAACCCGGTATCTTGCCATCATTTGACACAGATACTTCACTGTTTGGCGAGTAAACATGCCGCGGTAACTTCATCACGGCGCCCGCTGAATTGCGGCGATGTCACTTTCGATTTTGCGATTTATTTGTGCAGCCAAAACGTACAATAACAAAATTGAACGTTGCAAAAATCCCCCAAAATGTTTGTCGCTGATCGTAACTGTTTATATTCTATATTCACGGTTCAAAATAAATGTTGTTTTCATGTTGTAAATATGTTATTCTCGAGCGATCGTCCTGGAAACTTCCTTCTGCTCTTTCTAAAAACTGTGTATCAATATTTATTTACTTTTGCATCAATATTTGTTTTTGCATAAAGCAAGCTAACAAAATCTGTACCTTCCTGAGTTCGCATTTGTTAGCGTTAATAGTATTTTCGGTCTGATGCTTCTGCTTTTTGAGGGGTATATTATTTTGGTCTCCCATCCAAACACTAACCCCGCTGAACCCCTAGGGTTTAACTTCAGTGAACTTCGGTAATACAAAGCTGTCAGATGCTCAGAGGGCACGCTTAAACTTGTGGTGAAAAGAAGTTTATCAACGTGTCAGCCTAGAAGCCAATGTTTCTCATTTTCCATTTATTTTCTTCAATCTTTCTGGGTTCAGTACTTTGCTAGTAACCACATGTCTTCTCAGACTATTTACCCAAGACTTCTACCATGGCACTACAATGATAGACAATACCAAAACAATATCGTGCACTGTTAGAGCTACATATTACGCAAGGACAGATCTGTTTCGTCGTACGAACGTGTGAGGACCTGCGAGCCAAAGGGCCTCGTCTGGTATGACTTCTTAATGACCCCCCAACTTGAAAAAAATTGTCTGGAACGGTGCACGTACCACAGGCAACCCAGTGTACCCTCACGGAGGGTCCAGTTTTTTTTATTTTCCGTGTCGGTAAAAGTCTTGCCTGTCACTCCCCTGCTAAGTGGTGTCTTTGTGCATAGAGCATTCTGCTCGTATTTTCTTAGGATAGAGAGGGTAGTGGAAATGCGTAGACTTCTCTGGTGGACACAGTGGAATGATAAACTTAACCTGCAATGGCGTCGAAAGTCATGTAACGCGAATGGCGTTTTAGTGGATCTTTAAACAAAATATACCCCGTTGAAGTCCTGAATTTTTCAGGCTTCTCTACGCAATTGCAAAAATTGCGCTCATAACTTCGAAGATCATAGCTTCACTTGAAAATATACCCTTATGGAGCTCAATAATGGCAAGTCAGTTGGATAAACTAGGCAGGCGGTGAAAACAAATACCTGGAATCGTAAAAGCGACGAGTAATGTACTTCGACAACAATCTATCGCCCGTCGAGCAGAAATCAAAGTGAGCTGTATTTACCTGAAGTACATGGTAATTTGACACGATTGAGTTTCTTGTCTTCACGCACGCAATGAAATAGGAAGAGGTTTTCGCCTCTAAGAGCAAATATGTTGTTTGTTTCAATAAATTTTTCGCTGGAAAAGCATTCTGTGGTATTTTCTGCCTTTGTGAATTATAATATCATGTTGTGTATTGAATTTTCGAGCTTAAGGTTGAAATGTGATATGGGAGAAGTTTTTACTGGGTTGCCTATGGCAATCCAGTCGGAAAATGGGTAGATTATTATTTTTACTGGGTTGCCTATGGCAAACCAGTCGGAAAATGGGTAGATTATTTTTTTTACTGGGTTGCCTATGGCAAACCAGTCGGAAAATGGGTAGATTATTATTATTTTTTTTATTTTCCGTGTCAGTAAAAGTCTTGCCTGTCTCTTCCCTGCTAAGTGGTGTCTTTATGCATAGAGCCTTCTGAGCGTATTGTCTTAGGATCGAGAGGGTAGTGGGAAATGCGTAGATTTCTCTGGTGGTCACAGTAGAATGATCAACGTAACCGGCAATGGCGTCGAAAGTCATGTAACGCGAATGGCGTTTTAGTGGATTTTTAAGCAAAATATACCCTTATGGAGCTTAATAATGGAAAGTCAATTGGATACTGAACAAGAAAGGCGCTGAAAAAAAAAACTGGAATCTTAAAAGCGACGAGTAATGGACTTCGACAACAATCTGTCGCCCGTCGAGCCGTAATCAAAGTGAGATGTAGTTCTAATATTGTACGAGTGTGGTGTTTTGTAGAAGGCTGAAATCAAATGGAAAATTCTCTTGTAACTTATGGGTTGAACAAAACAGAGACTTGGATCAGTACTCAATTCTGCACAGTCTTCTGCTAACAATTGGAAATTTCACAAATTCCTGTTAGTCAAAAATTATTTGAAAGAAAGCTTGTTGCCCATTTTTTGCTTGATAATTCAAGTAAACGGTTTTTCAGTGAAGGGTTTGATGCTAAACACTCGTGGGAAATTTATTTACCATGTTGCGTTTTTGACACGGAGTGTAATTTGACACGATTGAGTTTCTTGTCTTCACGCACGTATTAAATGAAATAGGAAGGGTTTTTTGCCTCTTATAGCACATATGTTGTTTGTTTCAAAAAGCATTTCGCTGGAAAATGCTGGCTTTTATGAATTCATCATGTGTATAATATGCGAGCTTAACTGGATAGTTTTTATGGCAATAGTAAAGCATTTTCGTGTCAAAATATAAGGTAAGCGACTCCTTTCTGTTGTGTTAACTTAATTGAATATACACTTGAATATACCATGGCTCGTAAGTTTGCATTTGTCGTCTGCTGTAAACTTGATTTCCACACTCAAAATTACCTACAGAACCTACTTTTTGCGTAAAATAAGCTTTTAGAATGATTTTCGTTTCTTCTGTGGTGATACTTGACGATTCGGGAACATTTTGTGAAAAAAGATTTATAACGGGTCACACGCTCAACTTGCCCGATTATGCATATAACATCCACTTCGCCTTTTGACATCCCATTGAAAGAAACTCGTAAAATATTCGCAGACCGGTCGCTTTCTCAGAAATTTGAAAGGATGATTGCTAACAAATATAGAAAGATTTTCACAATAACTAAAAATTCCTGTGTTAAGCATTAGAATTCGACGAAGAGGTAATGCGACTAAATTTGTCCCATGCGGTGCTATTTTTATGATTTGACTGTTGTGCAAATTTTGACAGATAATATTAAATTATGAAAAAGATAACTAGGTAAAGGTAAAGGTACACCTCACTTAACGTCGGAAGTTCCTTTACTCTCTAGAGAGTATTCTCCCAGGAAGCCGACGGATAGATCGTTAAAAAATCTTTATTTTTAGCTGTTATTTGAACATAAAAGATGCAACACTTGACGAGAAATAATATTTTTGCTATTACTATGTATTTTTCCCGGGAATCGGGTTGAAAATGAGTTAACAAATTTGCATACGTGCGTTGAAATGTGATACACGAGGAGAAAGGAATTTTATTTCTCTGACAAATGATTTTGTCATTGTAGTGCAAGAAGAAATTTATTTGGGAAGCCAACAATATTCTTTTAACTTCCTGGTTAATCCAATTTTATTGCTGCGACTTGCTAGTGCGAAGATTGTGTACATGAAACTCGCGCTTCTTGCGAATTTTGAGTGTCATGAAATTACATAATTTGCGTGACAATATATCCCTTTTTTAATACTCTGACCCAAATACATTCAGATAGTAACAAACTTCACCATTTCTTCGCCTTTGTGCTTGTCAGCATTGTGATTTGCGGTAATTCGCAAGTCTGTTTTTGTATCTCATAGATGTTTTAGATTTTCAATTACACGGCCACTCAACCTCTCGATTGTGTAAATAGTTCACCCTGAAGTCAAAATAGATACGTTTCTCAGGAACCCGACAAAGAAGGCTTCCTGACCCGACAGAAGAAATCTAAATATTCACTTAAATATTACAACAAAATTAACTAACGACGGAAGTTTCTTCGCTAAAAAGTACGTTGTTCTACTCTGAAACATTCTTTCCCGTAGTTCATTCAGTTGTCACAGGGTGATCACGTGCACCTTTACGGTTGCCTAGCATGTGATCAATTTCTTCCTTTTGACAAAACGTTAGAGACTGCAAAAATGTTCGTGTTTTTAAGATCTTTCAATGAGAATTCGATTCATAGTTATATATAAACACTATGTTATTTTTTTTCTTCATCTGTCTCTTGGCTTGCCTTTTTCTGGTGCAAACGCAAAGCCAAACAATATTTTGACCTGGCCATCAGATTAGACCGTCACGTTATGAAGCGGAAACAACACCTTTAGTCCTTTCTTGTATGTGCAATAAACGTTTGCTTAGTCCAACTGCTAGACATGCTGGAAAACGTCCGTCAGAGCAATTTGCAGTTAGTTTTTTGCCGACTATTTATTTAAAGAAGAAACGAGTGAATTTTACTCAAGAGCGTGTTTTGTTATCTTTAAACTGAATTTATTACGAAAGCTTAAAAGACTAAAAGACCTTAAAATGGGACAGGACATTACAAAATAATTAAACGTGTGAGCCAAAGGGCCTCTGCTAGCGCAACATGTGGGTGACCCCTCAAATGGTCTTAATGACGCCCCACTTGAAAAAATTAACTGAAACGCTGCAGTTCTTTGTGTAACGCGTACCACAGGCAAGCCAGTGTAAGCTTTTTGCAGCTTCTCGTTACTGGGTTGCCGTATACGGCAATCCCAGTTGGAAAATGGATAGAATTTCTCCGTTTTATTTTTTTCCGTGTCGGTAAAAGTCTTGCCTGTCACTCCCCCGGTAAGTGGTGTCTTTCTGCATAGAGCCTTCTGCGTGTATTTTCTTAGGATCTAGAGGGTAGTGGAAATGCGTACATTTCTCTGGTGGACACAGTAGAATCATTAACTTAACCTGTAATGGCGTCGAAAGTCATGTAACGCGAATGGCGTTTTAGTGGATCTTTGAACAAAATATACCCTCATGAAGCTCAAAAATGGCAAATCAATTGGATACTGAACAAGACAGGCGACAACATCGACAACAATCTGTCGCCCGTCGAGCCGTCTTTTACCAAGTGTGCATGTAGAACATTGAAGATTCGCAGGGCAGTGATAATAGTGAATTCAAAGACTAGACAAGGTGGATTGAATGGAATTTGAAGCGTTAAAATCGCTGAAAAGGTAAGATTATTGTCGAAGCGATGCCGCAATTGCGTGTCTTCACCACATGTTCCTTTGATCTCACATTATTGTGTTTTCCGTCAAAATATTCGCTTGTTTTCGCTTTCGCTCGAACATATCTACCTTTATTACATGTCCAGTGAATAGTTTTATCCTCTGGGATGAATTTTCCGTCGAAGAATCGGTTATTTGGGCGGTCAGTGTAAAACGCAGACTGCAGACTGCAGACTGCAGACCGGGGGTAAAATGCAGACTGAGGGTAAAATAAATATTAATAATAAAAAAACGAGTCATAAGGATAAAATAAAGATTGTTTGAAAGACAATCCTGTTTTACATCTGTCAACAACTCACATTATTATGACTGCAGGTCGCTGCACCTTTTGGAGATGCGATCGTACACGTTGAAATCATCTGTGCTTTGTTTTTGCGCTTCCAGATGCATTGCAATGTTCCAAATTATTTGTCACACCGGTACATCGAGGGAAATCGATCGAAAAACCAACAATTATTACTTCGAATACCTGAATAATCTCGGTTGTCTTTTTTCGGTGCAACGAAATGCACAAAGAATTTCATGTATTCCGAGCAATTAGGACGCGGGGATTTCATAGGTTAAGCTATGCGTGATAACCCTTAGGGAGAGGTAATAATTGAAAATTACATCTTCCAGATGCAAAACAAACGAGCTTGTGAACTAAAGGATAAACATAACTTACAGGAAAGCGAATGAAAGGATCCTAATAAGAAATTTTTACACCTCCGTCAGACTGGCTTAAGCCGACTGAATTGAAACGTTAAATGGTTGCAAAATCCACGTTATCTCTGTCTTTGTTAATTGGTACTGTAGCCATGCGTGTCAAAATAAATTGAGTTATTGGGTAATTACTCGATTACTTTGTTCAGTGCAGCAAAATGGACAGTTGAATTACGGGGTGGTGTCTTCTTTGCCTAAAAGCAACTCACTTAACGAAACTGTCCTTTTTCCAACAACAACAAGGATTCAAACAGCTTCAATTCTTACAGAGTTCGATAAAAATCCGGATTTAAAACATGCCGTGGGGCAACCAAAGCGATGGGAGCTGTGTTGGGGTTTCAGTGTGAAAGTACAAACGGCTACTAACACTCTTATAACTCTTTTTTCATTATTATTTTATTAACCCGCAGTCTGCAGTCTGCAGTCTGCGTTTTACCCTCAGTCTGTATTTTATCCCTGGTCTGCAGTCTGCAGTCTGCGTTTTACACTGACCGGTTATTTGGGTGGTTTTTGGCAACAGAGGTTAATTATTCGTAATGCGATCGCTTCCGTTGCCGTTAGCAATGGGTCGCAAATTTGACACTTTTATCGCATTATCACATTACGCATTGAACCACGTTATCTATTATTCCTAAAAATCTAAAAATATTCGTGCCTTATCAGTTTTCGGTCGAATTTATGTCCAAGAAAGCAGATAAATTGCAGAAAATATTAGTTTTGCATCCCAAAATTCCTAATCAACGCTAAAATGACCAAATTTTGCCTAGAAAACATATTTTACTGTTATTTTTCTTAAATTTTTTCGTTCAACTTTCGCTTTTATAAAATGTTTCAGTTGTCTGTAAATACGTTATATGCTGTTGGAAAGCTTATTTTCTTAGCTTTAAAATGATGTATTTTTTCCCCCTAACTTTAAATATTTTTTGAGAAAAAAAAACATTTTTTGGCGATGGCTGATTTACCGCGGTTTATCTCGCGGTTGGGAAAGTAGGAAAAAGAGTTAGGCCAGTAGCCAGGCTTTTAACCTCAGAAAAGGATCTGTTTCGTCGTACGAACGTGTGAGGACCTGTGAGCCAAAGGGCCTCTGCTGGTATGACGTCTGGGTGACCCCTTAATAACTTCTTACTAACCGAGCGCGAGGGCCGTACTGCCAGGGAAATATTGGCCCGAGGTCGTGGCAGTACGGACCGAGCGCAGCAAGGTCCGTACACAAACGACCCAGGGCCAATATTCCCCAGTACGGCTCGAGCTAGCTCGCTTAGTAAGTAGTTTATTACATGGTTTTTTAATTACCTTTTGCTTTGTTTTTGCAAGCCCGTAATCGGCCCGTGGGCCAGTCGCAATTTGCCTGGAACGCTGCACGTACCACAGGCAAACCAGTGTACCCTCACGGAGGGTCTAGTTTTCTTTATTTTCCGTGTCGGTAAAAGTCTTGCCTGTCTCTCCCCTGCTAAGTGGTGTCTTTATGCATAGAGCCTTCTGCGCGTATTGTCTTAGGATCGAGAGGGTAGTGGGAAATGCGTAGATTTCTCTGGTGGACACAGTAGAATGATCAACGTAACCGGCAATGTTGTCGAAAGTCATGTAACGCGAATGGCGTTTTAGTGGATTTTTAAGCAAAATATACCCTTATGGAGCTTAATAATGGAAAGTCAATTGGATACTGAACAAGAAAGGCGCTGAAAAAAAAATCTGGAATCTTAAAAGCGACGAGTAATGGACTTCGACAACAATCTGTCGCCCGTCGAGCCGTAATCAAAGTGAGATGTAGATCTAATATTGTACGAGTGTGGTGTTTTGTACAAGGCTGAAATCAAATGGAAAATTCTCTTGTAACTTATGGGTTGAACAAAACAGAGACTTGGATCAGTACTCAATTCTGCACAGTCTTCTGCTAACAATTGGAAATTTCACAAATTCCTGTTAGTCAAAAATTATTTGAAAGAAAGCTTGTTGCCCATTTTTTGCTTGATAATTCAAGTAAACGGTTCTTCAGTGAAGGGTTTGATGCTTAACACTCGTGGGAAATTTATTTACCGTGTTGCGTTTTTGACACGGAGTGTAATTTGACACGATTGAGTTTCTTGTCTTCACGCACGTATTAAATGAAATAGGAAGGGTTTTTTGCCTCTTATAGCACATATGTTGTTTGTTTCAAAAAGCATTTCGCTGGAAAATGATGGCTTTTATGAATTCATCATGTGTAATATGCGAGCTTATCTGGATAGTTTTTATGGCAATAGTAAAGAATTTTCGTGTCAAAATATAAGGTAAGCGACTCGTTTCTGTTGTGTTAACTTGATTGAATATTACACTTGAATATACCATGGCTCGTAAGTTTGCATTTGTCGTCTGCTGTAAACTTGATTTCCACACTCAAAATTACCTACAGAACCTACTTTTTGCGTAAAATAAGCTTTTAGAATGATTTTCGTTTCTTCTGTGGTGATACTTGACGATTCGGGAACATTTTGTGAAAAAAGATTTATAACGGGTCACACGCGCAACTTGCCCGATTATAATAACATCCACTTCGCCTTTTGACATCCCATTGAAAGAAACTCGTAAAATATTCGCAGACCGGTCGCTTTCTCAGAAATTTGAAAGGAAGATTGCTAACAAATATAGAAAGATTTTCACAGTAGCTAAAAATTCCTGTGTTAAGCATTAGAATTCGACGAAGAGGTAATGCGACTAAATTTGTCCCGTGCGGTGCTATTTTTATGATTTGACTGTTGTGCAAATTTTGACAGATAATATTAAATTATGAAAAAAATATCTAGGTAAAGGTACACCTTATTTAACGTCGGAAGTTCCTTTACTCTCTAGAGAGTATTCTCCCAGGAAGCCGACGGATAGATCGTTAAAAAATCTTTATTTTTAGCTGTTATTTGAACATAAAAGATGCAACACTTGACGAGAAATAATATTTTTGCTATTACTATGTATTTTTCCCGGGAATCGGGTATTTGCATACGTGCGTTGAAATGTGATACACGAGGAGAAAGGAATTTTATTTCTCTGACAAATGATTTTGTCATTGTAGTGCAAGATGAAATTTATTTGGGAACCCAACAATATTCTTTTAACTTCCTGGTTAATCCAATTTTATTGCTGCGACTTGCTAGTGCGAAGATTTTGTACATGAAACTCGCGCTTCTTGCGAATTTTGAGTGTCATGAAATTACATAATTTGCGTGACAATATATCCCATTTTTAATACTCTGACCCAAATACATTCCGATAGTAACAAACTTCATATTTACTTAACCATTTCTTCGCTTTTGTGCTTGTCAGCATTGTGATTTGCGGTAATTCGCAAGTCTGTTTTTGTATCTCATAGATGTTAAGATTTTCAATTACACGGCCACTCAACCTCTCGATTGTGTAAGTAGTTCACCCTGAAGTCAAAATAGATACGTTTCTCAGGAACCCGACAAAGAAGGCTTCCTGACCTGACAGAAGAAATCTAAATATTCAGTTAAATATTACAACAAAATTAACTAACGACGGAAGTTTCTTTGCTAAAATGTACGTTGTTCTACTCTAAAACATTCTTTCCCGTAGTTCATTCAGTTGACACAGGGTGATCACGTGCACCTTTATGGTTGCCTAGCATGTGATCAATTTAACGTTAGAGACTGCAAAAATGTTCGTGTTTTAAGATCTTTCAATGAGAATTCGATTCATAGTTATATATAAACACTATGTTATTTTTTTTCTTCATCTGTCTCTTGGCTTGCCTTTTTCTGGTGCAAACGCAAAGCCAAACAATGTTTTGACCTGGCATCAGATTAGACCGTCACGTTATGAAGCGGAAACAACACCTTTAGTCCTTTCTTGTATGTGCAATAAACGTTTGCTTAGTCCAACTGCTAGACATGCTGGAAAACGTCCGTCAGAGCAATTTGCAGTTAGTTTTTTGCCGACTATTTATTTAAAGAAGAAACGAGTGAATTTTACTCAAGAGCGTGTTTTGTTATCTTTAAAGTGAATTTATTACGAAAGCTTAAAAGACTAAAAGACCTTAAAATGGGACAGGACATTACAAAATAATTAAACGTGTGAGCCAAAGGGCCTCTGCTAGCGCGACATGTGGGTGACCCCTCAAATGGTCTTAATGACGCCCTACTTGAAAAAATTAACTGGAACGCTGCAGTTCTTTGTGTAACGCGTACCACAGGCAACCCAGTGTAAGCTTTTTGGAGCTTCTCGTTTTTTTTATTTTCCGTGTCGGTAAAAGTCTTGCCTGTCACTCCCCTGGTAAGTGGTGTCTTTGTGCATAGAGCCCTCTGTGCGTATTTTCTTAGGATCGAGAGGGTAGTGGAAATGCGTAGATTTCTCTGGTGGACACAGGAGAATCATTAACTTAGCCTGCAATGGCGTCGAAAGTCATGTAACGCGAATGGCGTTTTAGTGGATCTTTGAATAAAATATACCCTTATGGAGCTTCAATAATGGAAAGTCAGTTGGTTAAGCTAGGCAGGCGGTGAAAAACAAACACCTGGAATATTAAAAGCTTGGTTTTATCAACGGAGTTGATAATGTAAATTGGCCACCGTACAGAGTTTCCTTAGAAACTACCCCTTCATTCGAATATTATAAGCGACGAGTAATGGACTTCGACAACAATCTATCGCCGGTCGAGCCGAAATCAAAGTGAGCTGTGTTTCTAATATTTCACCAAGTGTGCTGTTATGTAGAACACTGAAACCAAATGGAAAATTCTCTGGTAACTTATGGGTTCAACAAGGACAGAGAACGAATCGAACACCTTACGTGGATCTGTGATCAACTCTGCACAGTCTTCAGGTAAAAAAATAATTGGAAATTTGACAGCCAAGAATTATTTGAAAGAAAGCTTGTCGTGTATTTTGTGCTTCATTATTCAAGGAAAAGGTTCTTCATGGAAACGGTTTGATCGTGAAATTTAGTTTGTTGCAATATTGCGAATATTTGACACGATTGAGTTTCTTCTCTTCACGCACGTAATGAAATAGAAGGGGTTTTTGCCTCTAATAGAAAATGTGTTGTTTGTTTTAAAAAATTGTTCGCTGGAAAAGGTGGCCTTTATGAATTCATCATGCTTTATGATATGCGAGCTTAACTGGATAGTTTTTATGACAATAGTAAAGCATTTTCTTGTCAAAATAAGGTTAGCGTCTTTCTGGTGTGTTAACTTAATTAAATCGTGAGTTTGTATTTGCCGTCTACCGCGTAACCTTGATTTCCACTCTCAAAATTACCTCCAGAACCTACTTTTTGCGTAGAGTAAGCTTTTAGAACGATGTTCTTGTCTTCTGTGGGGATACTAACGGTTCGGAAACATTTTGTGAAAAAAATATTTATTACGGATCACACGGGCAACGTGATCGCCCGATTATGCATAACATTCACTTGGCCTTTTGACATCCGATTGAAAAAAACTCGCGGACCGGTCGATTTCTCCGAATTGAGAAAGATTTTAAACAATAACTAAAAATTCCAGTGTTAAGCATTTTGTCATTCTAGAGTAAAGCCAAGAAATGAAGTTTATTTGGGAAGCCAACAGTATTTCTTAATTACCTGGTTGTTAATCCAATTTATTGCTATGACTTGCTAGTGCGAAGATTTTTTTACATGAAAGTCACGTTTTTGCGAAATTTGAGTGTGATGAAATTACATCATTTACTCTAACGCAAAAACATTAAGATAGCAACAAACTTCATAATTATTTGACCATTTCTTCTACTTTTGTGCTTGTCAGCATTGTGATTTGCGATAATTCGCAAGTCTTTTTTTTTGTATCTCATAGATGTTTAGATTTTCAATTAAATGGCTCGCGATTGTGTAAATAGTTCACCCTGAAGTCAAAATAGATACGTTTCTCAGGAACCCGACGAGTAATGGACTTCGACAACAATCTTTCGCGCATCGAGCCGTAATCAAAGTGAGCCGTAGTTCTAATATTGTACCAAGTGTGGTGTTTTGTACAACACTGAAATCAAATTTCATTAATTATTGTTAGTCAAAAATTATTTGAAAGAAAGCTTGTTGCTATATTTCGCTGGATAATTCAAGTTAAGGGTTTTCAGTAAAGGGTTTGATGCTGAACACTGGTGGGAAATTTATTTAGTCGCGTTTTTGATAGGGGCAACTCTAAAACGAGGAATCCGGAATCCGGAATCCGGAATCACAGTACAATACAGAGAGTAAAAACTATCCTAAACATTCATAAAAGCTAACCTTAGGCCTAATTAGGCCTAAACAAACGTTTTTAGGCCTAATTAGGCCTAAGGTTAGCCTTTATGAATGTTTAGGATAGTTTTTACTCTCTGTATTGTACTGTGATTCCGGATTCCGGATTCCGGATTCCGGATTCCTCGTTTTAGGGTTTCCCTTTTTTGGCACGGAGTGTGTTGGCAGCTTGTTTGCACGTACGCAATGAAATGGGAAGTTTTTTCTTCCCTCTAATAGCAAATATGTTGTTTGTTTCAATAAAATTACTTTTGGCTGGAAAAGGTTTTTGTGAGATTTTTCTGCCCGTTCTGAATAGCGTTGCGTATTATCCAAGGTTAACTAATTTGTAATATATGTTTACACATCCTAAAAGTTTCGTTAATCTTATTTAGTGCGCACACGGGGAGCTACCTCAGATCTTTGCCGCTTTTGGGGTTTGGTTTCGGACGCATTGGACTGACAAAATTTGTTTGGCCCTTCCAAAAATGTCGACAAAATTTGGCTCAAATTTTCAATTTTTTAAGCGTGGAAGCACTGGGAGTCTGAGACACAGTAAAATATTTGTTAACCACAAGTGTCAATCACACCGAAAATTTAAAATATTTGATTCACATGCTAGGGATGCATTTGGTATGCCCCATTCTCAAGGAACATGTGTATTATTAGAAGCACAAAGTATACAGGATGTCACATGTTATTTGCAAACCCTGTATGAAAATTCAAATACATTGTTTGAGCTGATAGGTGTTCACATAACAAGACTAGAAAAGGACGATAATCACTTAGTTGATGAGAACAGTGAAACCTCTCGATCAGAACTTGCTGATGATGGTGGAGAAATGGCGCATGTTTCAACAAGAAACAATGAGTCTTTTATACGACACTGTTGTGCTTTATCATTTTATAGCATTTGTTTTTCAGTGGTTAAGGCATGCACTTACTGGAATTCACAAACTCTAGAAGCAATTATTGACCATGGAAATGAGTTTTACAGGGAACAATTTTCATGTCCTGATGAAAACCTCTGTTTACGCAAATTTCCAAACAAACTTCAAATATATGATGCAACTATTGATGTTGTCTTTACAGCACAAAAAGAAGGCATATTTAGTTGTGCATCCAGCAGTAGCAAACTCTTCCAGAACTTTATTTTGGATAACACAAGAGGCAATACTGGATTTATAATGTGGTTTTCAAATTACTGTGCAAGTTGCATATTTCAGCACAATTCTAAGACTAAAAGCATCAAATACTACTTAATAATATTCCATAGTGATGGAACATTAGATGAATTTCAAACTGTCAATGACAGCAACTTCCTTCTTCAAGCCCTTGCTAATTATGTTACAAAAATCAATATAACTAATAATTTAGAGGTAGCATACATTATCAGATTTCTAAACTGTAACAGTAATTTGTCAAGAACTTTAAGACAAAAGGTATTAAGGAAACACAAATCCAATAGGCAAAAAAATTCACTTGCTGAAAAACGAAGAGAAAGTTATGCAAACATGGAACCTAGTGCCAAACGAAAATACTTGGTTAGCAAAGCAGAATGGTACAAGTCATTAGATCCTGCAGAAAAAGAAAAACGCGTGTCTGACAGGGCAGAGAGGTACAAATCACTAGATCCTGCGGAAAAAGAAAAACTCTTGTCTGACAGAGCAGAGTGGTACAAATCACTAAATCCTGCAGAAAAAGAACAACTCTTGTCTGACAGGGCAGAGTGGTACAAATCTCTAGATCCTGAACAAAAGAAAAAACTCTTGTCTGACAGAGCAGAGTGGTACAAATCACTAAATCCTGCAGAAAAAGAACAACTCTTGTCTGACAGGGCAGAGTGGTACAAATCTCTAGATCCTGCAGAAAAAGAAAAACTCTTGTCTGACAGAGCAGAGCGGTACAAATCGCTAGAGCCTGCAGAAAAAGAAAAGCTCTTGTCTGACAGAGCAGTGTGGTACAAGTCACTAGATGCTGCAGAACAAGATCTGATAAATAAACAAAAAAAGCGGAACTATGATGCAATGGAATCACTCATTAATAAGGCACAATACTTGAACAGTAAAAAACAAGAATATTGCAGCATGAATCCTATAAAAAAGCAAAAAATAATAAAGTGCATAAGTGATGCAGCAAAAATTTCTAGAAAAAAGGCAAACGATGTTCAGCATAAATTGGATCACTACATATCAGTATTTCAGAATAAGATCAGAGAGGGGCCATATTACATATGTTCAGTTTGTCATCGAATACTATATAGAAAAACAGTTATGTTACTTAAAGAAAATAAATACAGCGTACATTGTCTTTTCACTGAGAGAAAGTCATTTGATGACAAACAATACATCTGTAGAACATGCCATGCAAAAGTTTCAAAAGGGCAAGTACCATGTCAAGCTGTAGGTAATAAACTGGAAGTTGATAGAATACCACCAGAACTCTCAGTACTAGAAAAACTGGAACAAATATTAATAGCACAGAGGATAGTTTTTGAAAAGATAGTGGTAATGCCTAAAGGCCAACAGAGGAAGATTAAAGGAGCAATATGCAATATACCAGTTGAATGTGATCAAACATGTACTACATTGCCACGTCCTCCTGAAAGGTCAGGTATAATCATGTTGAAACTAAAGAGAAAAATGGAGTTTAGAGGACATGTTTATTTTCAAGCTGTGCGACCTCAACTAATATTAAATGCTCTGATGTGGCTCAAAATGAATAATCCCTTGTATGATAATATATGTATAGACATTGACAAAATAGATAGGCATCTTAAAACATTGCAACAAAATGATGTTAATTTAGACGATTCAACTTTGAATAATGACAACCACTCTACTGAATCTGGTATAAGTGATGACACTTCTTCAAACAATGAAAATGATGAGAATGTCAGCACACCGGCAGATGAAGAAAATGACGATCCTTTAAATGAATATCGAGCACCAACAAGTGAAACTTGCTTGCAGTCTGTAATACCAGATTATCCTGTAACTGTTGAGCAAAATGATAATGTATCATCTCAAGGAGACGAAGTCTATGCTATTGCACCTGGTGAAAGTAAACATCCAGTTTCCTTCATGGCAGACAAGCAATGTGAAGATCTAGCATTTCCTATTTTGTTTCCAAAAGGAAAGTATGGGTACTCTGTCAACCGTGAAATAAAGTTGTCGCCAGTTAAGTACTTCAATGCAAGACTTTTACATCACAGTGGTAGATTTGCTACCAATCCTGAATATCTCTTCTTTGCTCAGTTCATCATAGAACAGAAGAAAGTATCAGATAGCATCAATATTGCTCTGAAAAAAATGCATGGCCAGCCTCTTACTGCTTCTCAAATAAGATCAAATAATATGCAAAATTTACAAAATCTTATTTGTCAAGATCAGGCTTATTTATTTTTGAGACAAATTCCAGGAACACCACCTTATTGGCAAAAATTTATGTATGAAGTAGTAGCTATGGTAAAACAGCTTGGAATACCAACATGGTTTATGACATTATCCTGTGCTGACCTTAGGTGGCCTGAACTTTTTCAAATTATTGCAAGAACACAAGGCAAAAATCTAACAAATGAACAAGTTGATGCTTTATCTTATAATGAAAGATGCTCAATGCTGAATGTAAATCCTGTTGTTGTTGCTAAGCACTTTCAATAAAGAGTTGAAACATTCTTCACGGAAATTCTTCTTACTAATGCAAACCCAATTGGTAAAATAGTATACTATGCACTCCGCATTGAGTTTCAGATGAGAGGCTCTCCTCACTTACATGCCTTAATATGGACATCAGATTGCCCTGAACTAACACATGATACCAAGGAAGCTTATATCCATTTCATAGATGAACATGTGCAGGCATACCTTCCTGATCAGAGTCAAGACCCTGAGTTACACGAGCTTGTAAAAACCTACCAAAAGCACAGTCATTCAAAGACGTGTAGAAAATACAAAAACATTAAATGTAGGTTTAATTTTGGGCACCTTTTTACAAACAAGACTATTGTGGCTGAACCTCTTTCTGATGATTTAAATCCAGAAGAAAAGGCAAGTACCATAGACAGACAAAAAGAAATCCTTAGACTAGTTAAAGAAAAAATAGATGAAGTGTTAAATCCCAGTAAGGCAAACTATAATCCTACATTAACAGAAGCTGATATTTTCAAATCTGTAAACATAACTGAAGAGCAATATTATTGGGCTTTATCCATTTCACCTGACTCAGACTATGAGCTGCACCTTAAAAGACCAACAAACAGCTGTTTTATTAATAATTATTTTATTGCTGGTATTAAGGGTTTTAGAGCGAATGTTGACTTGCAACCTGTATTTAACCTCTACAAGTGCATAACTTATGTGTGCTCATATTTTACCAAGGATGAGACTGAATGCTCACAGGCAATTATGAATGCTGCAAAGGAAGCTAAGAAAGAAAACTTGAGTGTCAGGGATAGCTTAAAAAGAATTGGTGCTGCTTTCCTCTCTACCAGAGAAGTCAGTTCACAAGAATGTGTTTACAGATGCATGCCTGAACTATGGTTACGAAAAATATTCCCTGCAACAGTTTTTGTAAGCACTGACCTACCAGAAAAAAGGGTACGCATTGCAAAATCACCAGAAGAACTTGATGAACTGGATAATGAAAGTACTGATATCTTTAAATCAAATATTATTGATCGATACACTTTAAGACCACAGTGTATTCCTTCTGTAGATAGGCTATGTCTGGCAGAGTTTGCTGCATACTATTATAAAGAATACAAAAAGGACTGCCAAGAAACAGCTGATGCTCAACCTGAGGTTTTAACTGACGATGTCATTGAATTACATCACAATTGTGAGCCTGATACATCACCTCCAGACAAAATAAGATTAATGAACACGCATGAAGTTATGAAGTGTAGAAAAGTAAAAGCTGTTATAAGATATCACAAGCCAAACAAAGCAAAAGAACCTGAACTGTAGTTTCATCATCTCCTGATGCTTTACTACCCATGGAGAGATGAAACAAGTCTTTTAGGAAGTGATCAAACATATGCTTCTAAATTCTATGAGCATGAAGTACAAGCTGTAGTGGAACGAAACAGAGAGAATTTTGAGCCTGATGCTGATGCTGTTACAGAAGCACTTGATTTTCTTCGAAATAACCAGGGCAATATCATCCACTCCAGCTATGATTCTATGAATGACCAGGAAAATGCAGATTTACAAGCTGAAGAGCAAGATGATTCAGCACCAAACGAGTCATTTAATGAACAATTACCTACACATCTTGTTTCAACATCAGAAACTGAGAATCATTCAAACCTTGGAATGATGACATACAACCAGCCAACAGAAATTAGTGATGATAAACTACGGGAGTGTGTTAGATCATTGAACAAAAAACAGCGATATGCTTATGATATAATTCTCACCTGGTGTAGAAGTAAAATGAAAAAAATGAATAGTCGAAAACCTGAAGAAGTAAAACCAATACATTTATTTATAACTGGTGGAGCAGGTGCTGGTAAAAGTCACTTGATCCAAACAATCTACCACACTGTCACAAAGACCTTTAGACATCCTCCGATGAATCCTGAATTACCTAAAGTTCTTTTAATGGCACCTACTGGAGTTGCTGCTATTAACATAGATGGGACAACAATAAACACTGCCTTGGCAATTCCCAAAGAAACAGGTGATAATTTATCTGCAATGTCTGACCAAAAGAAAACGCAGATGAGAATGTTACTAGCTGACCTCAAGTTGATCATAATAGATGAAATCTCTATGGTTGCTAACAATACTTTGCTTCATATCCACCAAAGACTAAAAGAAATTATTGGCACATCAAATGTTCACCTGTTTGCAGGCATTAGCATTCTTGCTATTGGTGACATGTATCAACTACCACCAATACGCAGGAAACCTGTTTTTGCAAATTACAAAAATGATGTGTTTAACTTGTGCCACCCATGGCACCTATTCACAATGATAGAACTTGTTGATATCATGAGGCAGAAGGATGACCAACCATTTGCTGAACTTCTGAATAGGTTCCGTACAGCAACTCAAACTGAAGAAGATATGAAGTGCATCCAATCTAGATCTATTGATCCATCAGGTGTTAATTACCCATCAGATGCTCTTCACATCTGGGCTGAAAATAATCCGGTCAATCGACACAATGAAATGAAATTGCACCAAATACCTGCACAGTTGTTTAACCTTAAAGCCACAGATCAGTACCCTCCTAATGTATCACAGCAAGATATTAACAGAATTTTAGCTAGACCCAGGTCTGAAACTGGTGGACTTGATGCTAATATCTGTATAAAGGAATCTGCTAGAGTTATGTTGACCAACAACATTGATATTGCAGATAGACTTATAAATGGTCAACTAGGAACTGTTGTTAAAATTGAAGTTAACCAAAATAACAAAAAACCCACCATTATCTATGTAAAATTTGATGATGCCAAAGCTGGCAACAATTTAATTCAAAAGAGTACTAGCAGTTTTGTGCGACAAAACAGAGTTGTACCCATAGAACCTGTCCTAGCAAAAATTAAAATACATCCAAATAAACCTTCTTCTCCAGAAATACAGAGAATGCAATTCCCTTTAACATTGGCTTACGCTGTTAGCATTCACAAAGTACAGGGATTGTCACTTAACAGTCTCGTCATTAGTTTTGAGTTGGTCAAACAGAGATCATTCAATTATGGTCAGGTATATGTTGCACTGAGCCGAGCAACCTCTTTAAACGGTATTCACATTCTAGGAAAAATTAACAGCAAACATGTGAAAGCAGATCCTCGGGTACATAAAGAATATGAAAGACTGCGAGAAATCTCAAAAACCATGGGAACTAGTGAAAAATATAAGGATAATTCAATGCTCAATATATGTCTATTAAACATACGATCACTAAAAAAACATAGTGTAGATATCAAGTATGATGCAAACATAAAGAACAGTGATCTAATTGCACTGACAGAAACACAACTTGTACCTCATAGCAATGATACTGACATAAAATCTCATCTACTACCATTTACTCTCTACAGACAAGATCATCCTACTGATAGATTTTTAAGTTTAGCACTGTGTACCAGAAGATCAATAGAAACTAAGGAACATGAATACTTTCCACAAGTAAATGCAATGAAATTTGTAATAATTTTGAATACATCTACAACTATGTGTCCCAATTTTACAGTTCTTTTTCTTTACCGAAAGAACAACTCAAATATAATAGAGTATGTAAGTCATCTACGAAATATCCTTGGCACTTATCCAATCGACATCATTCTTGGTGATTTCAATATCAACTACTTAAATGATGATAGCATAAGACCGCTAAAATCTTTAATGACCTCTCTAGGTTATTCACAGTTTGTACAAAGTCCAACTTTTGTCTCATCAGGAAACATACTTGACCAAATTTACCTAAAAACAACAAAATTTGACATCATAGAGAATACTGTAATTAGTGTCTACTACTCTGACCATGATGCTGTTAAAATATCCATAAAATATAACAAAGATATTTAAATATTTATATTTATTTAAACTGTCATGCAAAGCATATAATATTTATTTATAGCAATAACTGTAAATATAAAATTTTCATAAATGTACAAATGTGTCTTGGCAGGAATCATGATGTTTTTAGCTATAACTAAAATGATATTATGAAACTTTCATGCAAGGATCTTTTACAATGAAAATGAAAGAACTCTTCTAGAGATTTTGAAAAAAGGTGCCACAAAGACCTGGCAAAGAGATCACAAGTCCAGCTAGAACAAAACTGGAAATTCATAAAATCCTAATCTAGCTACCACAGTGTCCTCAAAAGCAGACAAATTGGTGGACCACCTTGACAAGTTTCATCAGTTTCATCTTAAATATTATAAACATTTATCTATAATATTATTATTGTTATTATATGGCATCATTTGACTTAAGCAAACCAAATTAAATCTAAGGCTCTCCAACCAGTGGAGAGAAAACCATGTTACACAATAATTAATTGTTTTGGAATATATAAGCAGAGATTTTGATAATTATCTGCCAATCAATTTGAAATTACCAAGAAAGTTTTTTTTCTAGAAGTTGGTAAATTCTATCAATTCCTTTGTCAAAAAGGATCATGTTCATATGCCACAAGAACTTCCAAACTTGCCCAAGAACCTGAGGAGACAATCTTTTTTTCTAAGCTAAAAGTTCCCATAACCAGAATGGGAGACTTCAGAGGTCTGTTGACAAGCATTTTACAAGGCACCACCATATGGTGCCTCACCCCCTGCCTGTGCCCTGCACCAGGAGTAGGTAAGTTTACATAATTATTACTTTGTATCTTTCATCTTACTCAGATATTCCCAGGCAGGACTCTTAATAACTATAAACTACAGGCATGCTTCCCATATGACGTACCAGTTCAGACCACCATTAAAGGAGAACTGAAGGCCAAAAGCAACAACTTTTCCAACATTTTTTTTCTTGGAAATTAGCCTAACATAAGTAAAGTTAAGTTTGTGGAGTTACTTCTTCTCGTTTCCTGTTTTTTGCGACAAAATTACGTTCGAAGTTAGGCTTTTCCCACTTTTTTGGCCTTTTCAGGGCGGGCTCAAAAACTAAGTCAGCTAAGTGAGCCGCTTGCTGTGAGGTATGATACAGGGAACAGAGATTTCATAATCAACAGAAACAATGTAAACACAAGTGCTGCTGTGGATATTTTCTTCGTTGCTTTGCTGTTTCTTCGTGAACTCAATATTCACAACAAACATCAGTCTAAACAGTGCTTCTCAGATGTTTTCCCCATATCATACATCATAGCTGCAAAAATGACCACTAACTCCTCCACTCTGAGCCGCAATGCTAATAGCCCAAAATTGGAATAATTTTTTTTTTTAGGTGGAAGAGCAACAGATATGCCAGGAAAAAAGTTGAAAACTTTATTGTGTATGGTCTTAAGTGTAAACAAAAAATGCTTCTTTTTTTGCCTTCAGTTCCCCTTTAAAAAAATAATAAAATAAAATAAAAGTAATAATAATAATTATTATTATTACTATTATTATTATCTTGTTTTTGCACATTGGACTTCCAATGGAACTTCCGTACTCCAGGAAGTTTGGTGACAACAAGTCTCCTCAAACTTCTAGGACCTTCCTAAGAATCCTTGCCGTGTTCAGAATAACACTTTTCTGAAGCTCGTCTATCTTGGTCTCTATACCAATATTCTCTAGTCTCTTCTTTAGATCTTTTGGAACTGTTCCAAATGTTCCGATTACAATAGGAATTACCATTGTTTTCATTTTCCATAACTTCTTCAATTCTCTTGCTAGATCCTGGTATTTCACTACCTTCTCGACTTCTTTCTCCTCAATACAGCTATCATATGGTATTGCAAAATCTATTATTTTGCAACATTTATTTCTCTTTTCAACAACAATCATGTCCGGTCTTCTTGCCTCTATCACGTGATCAGTCTGTATCGTAAAATCCCATAATATTTTACATCTCTCATTCTCTAGTACTGGCTCAGGTACATGTTCATACCACTTTTCATTGACAATGAAACCTTCCTCTTTACAAACTTCCCAATGGATCTTCTTACCCACCCAGTCATGTCTCCTTTTATATTCCTTTTGTGCTAATTTAGGGCATTCACTCACAATATGATTTATGCTTTCATCCACCTTTCTACACATTCGACATTTACTGTCCTCTTGAGTTTGATATATTCTAGCTTTCATCAGATTCGTTGCAAGCGCCTGTTCTTGTGCTGCCATAATAAGACTCTCAGTTGTAAAAACAATAAAAGAAATCTTTCTAAAGCCCACCTTATTGACAATAAGGAATACTTATTCATAAAAATAAAATCTGGAGCCTTGTTATTAAATATCTTTTTCTCTTTTAGGGAGTTAGGATGAAAATTCCATCAACGACATGTAGTTATCAGAGGATCATAGGTAACACTCTTACCAAAGGAATTCTGATTTCTTTTTTCTTGGTTTGCACGTAACATGCTGAAAAATACATCTTTCAAAAGTCCCCCAGTTGTTGATATGAAAATATCTTTTCACTCTTTTCATGGTCCCATTACTTGCATATTTTGTCTGTTATGTAAATTCCTTTAAAACCAAAAACACTTGGGCTAAACCCACATTCATCTTCCGTAAAAGTTAAAAGTCCTAAAAGTTTTCTCATTTCCTTTTTTCTGCAGAAATACAATGTACATCCAACAAGAGAACAACTCTTAGGCTGTTAAGTAAAAACTGAAGTGAAGTTACGATCCTCGCAGTTATGAAAACGATTATAGCAATTGTGTAGAAAAGCCTGAAAATTTCAGGACTTCAACAGTGTCTCAACACATGACCTTGCGATACCAGTGTGACGCTCTAACCAACTGAGCCATGAAGCCACTGTCTTTGGAAGCTGGTCATTTGTGGATTCAAGTGTTCCCGTGATGAATGAAGCAATAAAAGAAATGATAATGAGCATTACTGATCATGTAAATGCTCGGCATCTATGGTCAGAAACACAGATGGGCTCCTGCTATGATCTACGATTCCAAAAGATTTACATGTATATCAAGAGACTGCAAAAGTATCTTACAAACACCTTAAATCAGAAGCAGTGAACCGTTACACTGACAGTACCTTGATAAACTCTGACAGAAGAATGGAAGTTTGCCCAAACATGACCAAGCAACTGCACAGAACATTGATCTTCGATCAGGCCAAGAGGAAGCCTACGAGCAACAAACAAAATTGTGCCCTCCAAAACCACAGAGATTGCCATATGACAGAATAAAGTCCAAACTCCAAACGCGTTAAAAGAATTTATTCCATATTACACCCACGGAGGACTTAACTCCTCGACGACATTCAAGCTTGAACGGTTTACAATACACTTCTGAGACGATTCCACACAATCGTGCTTCAGACTCTATCCCAATTATTAACTTTACCGCGGTCCTATTACAGTTGTTGGATATTACAAACTTGTCACGCAACAATTCCTTTCACGGTTTCTAAACGAAAGGAAAAATATGGCTAGTATAATGGTTCGAATAACACACAAATGGTTCTCGACCTGAAAACTGACTTACAAAACACGCTTGAACCTCTTCAGATACGGTAAAACTGTGAAGTCCGCCAAATAACAAAACAACATGGCAGGCAAACTCTCACATGGTCATCGAGCCGCGCAAAATTAGATACTAAGGACAAAAGCTAAACCGCTGATCAAACTCTAATGTACAAAAATAATTTTATGATAATGGCCTTTCTCCGCCGAAATCCACTCACTTCCAGCCTAACCAAGCTTTAAACTCAAAAAAATTGTAATTACTTCAAGCTTACCTGTATAGAAGAAATAACTACATATGTTGTACAACGTCTAAAATCTAATGCGTCCTCGTGTATCCTAAATTAAACTCTCAACAATGAAGAAACCTAAATTCATCGTTTTTTACTTGCTCCCCGCAACTAAGTTCCACTGCACCACACAGCCGGCTTAGAGAATCGAGCGGCCCTGAGAATGAATGAGAAATATGTTGCATTCGCATTCAATCCCCTGGCCTCCTTCTTCCATTGTAGGAGTTGCCAGGAGTACCTATTGTATTCTTAACCCTTTAACTCCCAATAGTGCCACTTATAGATTTTACTCTGTCTAACGCCAGACGATTTTACTCGTCAGTGGGGAACCCCACGGGGCTGAAAGGGTTAACAACAGCTAGATTCACTCCAAAACTATGTTCCCATTAACAACAGCTAGATTCACTCAAAAACTACGTCCCCATTAATTAATAACCCTTTAACTCCCAATAGTGCCACTTATAGATTTTACTCTGTCTAACGCCAGACGATTTTACTCGTCAATAGGGAACCCCACGGGGCTGAAAGGGTTAACAACAGCTAGATTCACTCAAAAACTATGTCCCCATTAACCCTTTAACTCCCAATAGTGCCACTTATAGATTTTACTCTGTCTAACGCCAGACGATTTTAATCATCAATGGGGAACCCTACGGCGCTGAAAGGGTTAACAACAGCTAGATTCACTCAAAAACTATGTCCCCATTAACCCTTTAACTCCCAATAGTGCCACTTATAGATTTTACTGTCTAACGCCAGACGATTTTACTGTCTAACGCCAGACGATTTTACTCGTCAATGGGGAACCCCACGGCGCTGAAAGGGTTAACAACAGCTAGATTCACTCAAAAACTATGTCCCCATTAACAACAGCTAGATTCACTCAAAAACTATGTCCCCATTAATTTAACCCTTTAACTCCCAATAGTGCCACTTATAAATTTTACTCTGCCTAACGCCAGACGATTTTACTCGTCAATGGGGAACCCCACGGGGCTGAAAGGGTTAAACTTTTTTTTTCTTCGGATGCCACACCCACCATTACTCTGAAAAAATCCACTTATCACCCAACTGAGTGTCCCAGTGTTTCGCTCCTGGTGTAACACTTACAAACAGGCAACCCAGTTTACGCTCACGGAGCGTCTAGTTTAGTATTGCTCTGTGAGCAGGAAGGATTCACAGGCCTGTTGGAAGCGTGCTTGAGTTTCAACAAAATGAACCCCAAAGTCAGTGAAAAATTGTGACGCAGATGAATAATAAAGTAGCTGCTATTTCCAAAATGATGGAATTACCTGGTGATAAATAACGTCGTACGCGTCTTGGAGAGTAAATTTTGACTTTGCATAAACAAGAGTTGGGCGATTGTGATCTTTGTTTTGACTTCGCTCATTTCCTTGTCAAACTTTATAACACTTGACAGAAAAAGAAACTTACAAAAACCCGGTATCTTGCCATCATTTGACACAGATACTTCACTGTTTGGGGAGTAAACATGCCGCGGTAACTTAATCACGGCGCCTGCTGAATTGCGGCATGTCACTTTCGATTTTGCGATTTATTTGAACGTAGCAAAAATCTCCCAAAATGTTTGTCGCTGATCGTAACTTTTTATATTCTATATTCATGGTTCAAAATTAATGTTGTTGTCATGTCGTAAATATTTTATTCTCGATCGACCGTTCCGGAAACTTCCTTCTGCTCTTTCTAAAAACTGTGCATCAATAGTTATTTGCTTTTGCATCAATATTTGTTTTGCATAAAGCAAGCTAACAAAATCTGTACTTTGCTGAGTTCGCATTTGTTAGCGTTAATAGTATTTTCGGTCAGATGCTTGTGTTTTGTGAGGGGTTTATTGTTTTGGTCTCCCATCCTGACACTAACCCCGCCCGAAAGGGCTTAACTTCAGTGAATTTTAGTATTACAAAGCAGTCAGATGCTCAGAGGGCACACTTGTGGTGAAAAGAAGTTGTGAGGGAACTTGAAAATTATCAACATGTCAGCCCAGAAGCCAATGTTTCTCGTTTTCTCTTTTATTTGTTATTCTTCGGAGACTGGAATGCTGTATTTCAATACCACACAATTCAGTGCCTTCTGATTTTCTGTAACACGTACGACAGGCAACCCAGTATATGCTTCATGGAAGCATCTCGTTTCCCGTTGATTTATGGCCCAAGCGCGATGAGCGCGATCCGTAACTTACAGTACGGACCGAGAAAACAAGGTTAGTAAGATATTTATTATATCTCTGAGGTTAACCGGCGCGCGGGCAAGGAAACTAATCAAAGTGAAGCGGAAGGTTCAACTGCCACAAAGAATGCCGTGCCAAAATCCCAAAAACTAAATCTTCTTGGCTGTTAAGTTTGAAATAGTTGCTTGCAAGATTCAAACAGTTTTCAGTACAAGTTTATGGAACAGAAATGACATGAAAAACTCGCTAGATGATGTTTTGTCGAAATTTTAAATTTAGCGGGCTGTACAGCGGGCCGTACTGTAGAATACGGCCCGCTAATTTAGCCAATTACAGCGCGGGTACTATCTGAGAGATATAATAATGACAGAGAATTTAAAATGATGAGCGAGAATTCCGCGTGAACTGCTTTGACAACTTGTGGGTTGCTGTGTGAAATAACAGTCCCGTAGAAAATTTGCCGTGGAAACATTGTCTGCCTTGTGTCTGCGTTTCCGGTGACATTTCAATACATAAAACTTGGCTTTGCATGTAAAAGTATGCATGTGGAAGCGATTCATGAAACGATATCAGCTGGAAAAATACCAGCATGGCCGAAGCCGTTTACGTGAGGCTAAGCTTACCCTCAGGAGAATCAGTAGCTTCTATTCAAGCCAACATTGAAATCCGCATAGTACTTCCGTAACTTCTGCCATTCAAACCACGTTCCAAATTCACAGTCGATCTTATAAACTCGCTAACAGGAATATTTTGAAATACTTGAAACGAGGATTCGAGTTCAACTGCTGAGGTTCTGAATTCTCGTGGGACGTATAGGAAACATGAACGGGGGGGGGGGGGGGGGTGGGACTCCCATATAAAAAGGGGAGGGATGCTCGTCGGAAAAGTTAAATTAAACCCCAAAATGAGACCAATCTGGGCGTGGCCCAGGCTTTTTTTGACCCCTAAAAAAGACCATATTAAAACACGGAAATAAAAAATGCAGTGCCTTTTAATGACGGCAAAAACATCATCAAAATTTAAAAGTGTAAAGATACACTGTTATATTTCTTCGCGCGGAACCTCAAAGGAGACCTTCACGGCTACATATGATTGCGTATTGCCCAGCCCCAGAACACCCTAAGCGAGACCAAAAATTACGAAAATCCGAAAATTACACCTCTTAGCGAGACGACGAGCAACCCTCCCCTATGTTACATAGTCTGGAAATCCAGTATAAAATTTTATTTCTTCATTACTACTTGAAAATCTTTCCAGACCAAACTTGGAAACTCTCCTTTGCTTTAAAAATTCTTATAATTTTTGAAGCAGCCTTCCATTTTCCATCTTTATTTTTTCCATCCATTTGTCAAGTGATGGTGGACCGAACACAACAGAGCCTTTTTGGAAGTCTTCTGCAATTCCTTCCTGGTCTTTATATTCATGAGCACTCTCGGCTCTCGTTATCCCTTCAGATTTCTCACATCTGAACTTCAGCCTTTTGGCTCTACAAAGCGATCCTTAATCCACTTTTGTCCAAGGAAAGACCAATGGTACGCTTTAAGTCTCGTCTATGACTAGTCAGAGTCCAGGCTGGTTTCCATATGATCGCAGACGATCGCAGACGATCGCGGATCGCAAATCGCAGATCGCAGAACGATCGCAAAGAGTGCTGTTTACTGGGTTGCCGTATACGGCAATCCCAGTCGAAAAATGGGTAGAATTTCTCCGTTTTTTCTTTTTTATTTTTTTCCGTGTCGGTAAAAGTCTTGCCTGTCACTCCCCTGCTAAGTGGTGTCTTTGTGCATAGAGCCCTGCTGCGCGTATTTTCTTAGGATCGAGAGGGTAGTGGGAAATGCGTAGATTTCTCTGGTGGACACAGTAGAACGATTAACTTAACCGGCAATGGCGTCGAAAGTCATGTAGCGCGAATGGCGTTTTAGTGGATCTTTGAACAAAATATACCCTTATGAAGCTCAATAATGGCAAATCAATTGGATACTGAACAAGACAGGCGACAACATCGACAACAATCTGTCGCCCGTCGAGCCGTCTTTTACCAAGTGTGCTGTTATGTAGAACACTGAAGATTCGCAGGGCAGCGATAATAGTGAATTCAAAGACTAGACCAGGTGGATTGAATGGAATTTCAAGCGTTAAAATCGCTGAAAAGGTAAGATTATTGTCGAAGCGATGCCGCAATTGCGTGTCTTCACCACATGTTCCTTTGATCTCACATTATTGTGTTTTCCGTCAAAATATTCGCTTGTTTTCGCTTTCGCTCGAACATATTTACCTTTATTACATGTCCAGTGAATAGTTTTATCCTCTGGGGTGAATTTTCCGTCGAAAAATCGGTTATTTGGGCGGTCAGTGTAAAACGCCGACTGCAGACTGCAGACTGCAGACCGGGGGTAAAATGCAGACTGAGGGTAAAATAAATATTAATAATAAAAAAACGAGTCATAAGGATAAAATAAAGATTGTTTGAAAGACAATCCTGTTTTACATCTGTCAACTCACATTATCATGACTGCAGGTCGATGCACCTTTTGGGGATGGGATCGTACGCGTTGAAATCATCTGTGCTTTGTTTTTGCGCTTCCAGATGCATTGCAATGTTCCAAATTATTTGTCACACCGGTACATCGAGGGAAATCGATCGAAAAACCAACAATTATTACTTCAAATACCTGAATAATCTCGGTTGTCTTTTTTCGGTGCAACGAAATGCACAAAGAATTTCATGTATTCCGAGCAATTAGGACGCGGGGATTTCATTTGTTAAGCTATGCATGATAACCCCTAGGGAGAGGTTATAATTGAAAATTACATCTTCCAGATAAAAAACAAACGAACTTGTGAACTAAAGGATAAACATAACGTACACGAAAGCGAATGAAAGGATCCTAATAAGAAATTTTTACACCTCAGTCATACTGGCTTAAGCCGACTGAATTGAAACGTTAAATGGTTGCAAAATCCACGTTATCTCTGTCTTTGTTAATTGGTATTGTAGCCATGCGTGTCAAAATAAATTGAGTTATTGGGTAATTACTCGATTACTTTGTTCAGTGCAGCAAAATGGACAGTTGAATTACGGGGTGGTGACTTCTTTGCCTAAAAGCAACTCACTTAACGAAACTATCCTTTTTCCAACAACAACAAGGATTCAAACAGCTTCGATTCTTACAGAGTTCGATGAAAATCCGGATTTAAAACATGCGGTGGGGCAACCAAAGCGATGGGAGCTGTGTTGGAGTTTCAGTGTGAAAGTACAAACGGCTACTAACACTCTTATAACTCTTTTTTCATTATTATTTTATTAACCCGCAGTCTGCAGTCTGCATTTTACCCTCAGTCTGCAGTCTGCGTTTTACACTGACCACAGGCAGCCCAAGCTCAAAATGTTAGGAGTTCAGTGTAACGTGACATATGGTATATTATATAACTACGCGAAACGTGACTCCCGCCTTACAGCATATGGAGGTATTTTGTTACAACGGTTTGAATTTGTAAAGGTTTGTATGGGAAGGCAACGGCTTTGCTGGAAAAGTCAATTATTCTTATATTTTGTGAATAAAATCTACTTACCCTGTTGCCGTGTTGTATTCTTTGTTGTTTGCCAGCTTCGCAGGCCGATTTAACGCGATTCGCGTTAAATCGGCCTGCGAAGCTGGCAAACAACAAAGAATTCAACACGGCAACAGGGTAAGTAGATTTTATTCACAAAATATAAGAATAATTGACTTTTCCAGCAAAGCCGTTGCCTTCCCATACAAACCTTTACAAATTCAAACCGTTGTAACACAATACCTCCATATGCTGTAAGGCGGGAGTCACGTTTCGCGTAGTTATGTAATATACCAAAATTTTTTTTTTATCAACGGAGTTGATAATGTAAATTGGCCACCGTACAGAGATTCTAAAAGCTGACGTTTCGAGCGTTAGCCCTTCGTCAGAGCGAATCGAGGGATTATGGGTTACGTGTAGTTTTTATAGTAGAGTAGGAGCTACGCTATTGGTGGTAACATGGCAACGTGAAAAATAGGAATATATTAGTTAAATGAAAAGCGTTCGTTAATACCGTGAGGATTAAGGGTGCCGATTTGAAAGATGAATTTTTGTTCCAGAATCATTACATTACATTACATCTCTATACACAGTCATTCCTAATAGCGAAGGTCTTCAAGCACTTAAACACTTTTTCGATCAACGCACTGTCAAAGAACCTAGCTCGGAAACGCTCCTCCGCCTTGCCGAACTAGTTTTAACGCTTAACTGTTTTTCATTCGCCGGCAACTATTACAAACAAATTAATGGCGTAGCGATGGGCACAAGAATGGGACCTAGCTATGCCAATCTTTTTGTAGGATATGTTGAACACCAATTTTTTAATCAGAACAACGGCCCCAAACCTGAACTCTACGGCCGCTACATCGACGACTGCATCGGCGCTATTTTATCCAGCAAAGAAGAACTCGATCAATTTATAACCTCTGTCAACTCTTTTCATCCGGCTCTTAAATGTACCTGGGAAATTTCGGAAACTTCATTGGCTTTCCTAGATATCAAAGTTTCTATTAGAGGCAACGTGCTATGTACTAGTGTGCACTACAAACCTACTGATTCACACAGTTATTTGTTGTATTCATCGTCACATCCATCACATGTCAAGAACTCCATTCCTTATTCTCAATTTCTTAGACTTCGACGTCTATGTAGTGATGACTCCGATTTTTCCAGCAAATCAGAGGAGATGTGCCAGTTCTTCGAGAAACGTGGCTATCCTGTCTCTGTGGTCAAAGCGGGCCATCATCGCGCCCAACAATTTGATCGACAGTCATCACTACAAACGTCACAAAAAGATAAGAATGACAGAATTCCATTCACCCTCACTTTCCATCCTCATAATCACGCAGTCAAAAGCATCATTCTCAGTAATTTTAAATTACTCCAAAATGATCCCGAGACTGGTAGAATCTTTTCGCAACCTCCACTTATTTCATTCAAACGCGACAAAAACGTAGGCAACTTTTTAGTTAGAAGCGCGCTCAAAACTAACGAGCAACCCGGCACTTTCAAATGCGCGCGCTCACGATGTAAAACTTGTCTTTTCATTGTTAACACTAGCAAGATATCGGGACCTAAGCGATCTGTTAAGATCACCGATCGTTTCACATGTACCTCCGCAAATGTCATTTATTGCATAACCTGTACGTTATGCAACAAATTATACATTGGCGAGACAGGTAGACGACTAGGTGACCGATTCCGCGAACATCTTCGCGATGTTGAGAAGAATGACAAGGATGCATCTAAACCAGTCGCTCTCCATTTTAATCTGCCTAACCACTCCAAAAAACACATGGCTATCTGCGGCCTTTCCCTACATCTAGGTACGACGGAAAGCCGCAA
>OX421452.1:6611799-6631799 GCA_949126865.1 Montipora capitata | reverse complement strand
CAGAAAAAACAGAACCTGTTTCCTACCGTAGCAAATAAGCCATCTCCTCTTTTCATACGAATTTCCCACTTCTTCAGTTGTTGTGTGTCCGATGGAAACGCACGAAACAATAAATCGGGTCGATTTTCATTTTGGTTATTACAGTTTGCAGCTGTGCAACATTTGTGATCAATTTTTTTGTCCTTGCTAACAATTTGCACGGCTGAAGTAGCTTTAAATTTGCCCACGAGCCCGTTCTTGTTTTTTTTGTCCGACATTTTTCCTGCCGCGAGGGCTATTAAGCCTCACTTGCATCAACTTCCGGTTTTTTCTGGAATCGGGGGACTGTCGAATCGGAGTATTTGAATTCAAGTACTGAGAGTAACGGAAAAATAACGGAAGTGACTCTAAATAATAAACTGAATTAAGACCGTTGGGATCAATTGTCCTGCCTTTTGAAATTAAAAAAGCTTCCCTGGCCTTACGGATCGAGCCTCTGTTAGAAAATATTTTTTTCGATAGGAATTAATTCCATATCCTTAGAGATATTGTGGGGAGAGGAGAGGAAATGTTCTGCGACTGTAGTAGGTTTGGATTTGGTGTTAGCGTTATCAAAAGAGGGTCTCAATGGGGTTAACCGATAGGCGTAAAACGGCCAAAAATTTAGTCGATAGCCGTAAAAATTGAAAAATTTTAACCGTTAGCCGTAAATAGGGTAAAAAAAAGTGAACCGTAAAAGAAAGTGTTCCCTAGATTTGCTACTTTTAACTCACTTATGGTTGCGTTTTTTATTTCCCGGCTAGCGTGGCCGTACGCACGTTAGGTAAAGCGCCTTTTAGGTGTTGACCAAGTCCATGGTTCCATTTCCGCCGCTCTCTCGGGGAACTAATTGTTTTTCATAGCGAAAGAGTGGCTTCTTGCTGGGGATTAATATTTGCGATTTTCAGAAGGTCGTACCCTCGAAACACTAGTGAAACAACACGCAGAGATCTCACTGTTTCGTAAAACACTTTGCCGATAAACAACATTTCCCTGTTTTTCTCTGACGCTACGGTAGACATTGCCGTGCCTAGTCCCTGTACGGCGTCTTCCCACGCAATCTCGGTCAAGGCATTTCGGTGGAGAACTTGCTCGGACCAGGTGACCCGAAACGCATTAGCCGTGCGAAATAATGAGGCCTACGGACAAGGCTACGGCTGACAGTGGTTCCGTACAGTCCTTCGCTATCATTAAAAACACTAGACACGGGAATTTTGTTATTTCACACTAGAGCTAGAAACGGATTATCCATCTGAGACTAGCCTGTGTACAGTCGCTCCCTTCCCGACAGACACCCCTTCTTAGATTTTTTTTCTGAGGGGAGGGGGCGGCTGTACACAGGCTATCTGGAACGGATAATCCCGTCTTCAAACTGTCCGTCGAAATTGAAGGATAAAGTCAGGCGGATTGTTCATTCAAAATTAAAACTACTTCATTTTCAAATTAAGACGTATTTACCTATCTGTCGCGAATCATCAAACGGATAACCCGTCTCACACGAATAATCCGTCTCTAGTGTGAAAACGGCCATTTCTGTAGACTGTTCACAGTCCCCTATTTTTTCGTGAGATCGTCGAAATATAGCGCGTCTTACCGTTAATGGAGGCCATCTTGATCTTTAAATGTACCGAGGGAGCGGGCGTCGGGGATTATAGCTATAGGGCGAGGGGGGCGAGCGCTTCCTGCCAAACCACCCCCGTCCCATAAGTAGTTGACACTCATGCAAGATGGCAGCCCGTAACGCAAAGCCCTCGATCTCGACGATCTTACGGAAAAATAGAGGACTGTGAACAGTCTACCATTTCTGTTGTAATGAATGTCGCGCCCCGGCCTGTGAGTTGGGCGTTCGTGTCTGTGCTTTGCTTTTCCACAAAGATTATTTTTAAATTGACTATTGACATTTCTATGTGTAAAATAATATTAGAAGTGGAATACTTTGTAAAAAGTACGATCTATCAAATGTTTGCCGAGATGATCTTAAGACCTTTATTTTGGTTTAAAGATACAAAAAATACAGGTTAATTAATATTTAACTTTTTGAAACAAAAGAAGTTAATTTTTAACTTTTTTGTTAACCGTAACTGAAAAAAATTAGCCGATAGCCGTAAAAAAGCCAAAATTTTAGCCGATAACCGTAAATGCCACCACCCCATTGAGACCCTCTCAAAAGTGCGGCTGTGTTCATTAAAACGGTCTTTTAAACGTCGTTTAGTTTCTCCTATGTACTTTACATGGCATTTGTTAAATTGAATCATGCAGATAAGGTTATTAGTTTCGCAAGTTATGTGGGAATTAATGGAGCGTGTTTCGCCAGTAGAGAAGAATGTGTAGTTGGTTAGTCCATGGAAAATGTAAGGACAGGTGGCGCAGTTTTTGCCACAGCAAAAAGAACCGGAAGTGCGGAATTAGAATGAGTTACGTTAGGGGACAGTTCAGCTGTTCAGTACCAGCAGGTCTCGAAGGTTAGGGGTTTCAGGGAAAGCAGATTTGAAGATCGAAGTTCCATCGTCACGTTCAACGAACCTTGATAAACCTAAAGTGTCCCAATTAGGCTGAGCGTAAACTACTAATTTCAATAACGATGTTGGTGCAAGGGCTAGGATTTAAGGGTGCAAAACGGATTTGTGATCTCGGATCAATGGATTCCTCAGCTTAAAAAAAAAAAACGCAAAATCCGAAAAAGGATTATTTTCCACGACAACGCGAACAGACAAACCCAGAGTTGCGTGCAATTAAAAAAAAACAATTGCGGTTATCGTGTTTGTTTTGGAGAACTTCTCCAATGAAAATGCCACCAGAAAGAAAAAAAAAAAAAAGGAAATGACGAAAAACATGCGTGCTAAGGTACAAATCGATTACAGAGGGTACTTTTGCAGTTTATTTTTGTAGCTACAGGAAAGGGAGTAACTGACAATATTTTCGCTGTCAAAAAATTTTTAGTGTAATTTCTGGTGTAAAATTTGCAGGAAACCTACCCATTTTGGACCTATTCGTGTTTTCGATCGTGCGGTAAAAATGAGAAAAACATTTGGGCTAAAATGCCATGTACGGTAACTGTTGTGTATCATTTTTGCATGGAAAACCGCTTGTCAAAAATACTTTTTCAAACGCTGAAGTGGTGAATCTTAAAACTCCGGATTTAGATTTGATCCGAAGTATCCTCGAGTGTGGATACTTTGGATTCATGATCCGTTTTTGGATTTCCCCACAGAAACGCAAAATCCATTTTTGGATCCAAGAATCTGTTTTCGGATTTTCCCCCCAAAAGGGCACCCGTAGCCCGTTTTAAACGTCGCATTTTACATGTGCCGAGTCTATTGTTTTTGTTCATTTGCATTAGATTCGGCACATGTAAAATGCGACCTTTAAAACGGGCCTTAGTTCAGGTTCCATGTTTAGATGAAGAGGAGGATATGAAGGACATTACGTGTTCAAGTTCGTCTGATGTGAAGGAATCCGGAATCCAGCAAATGTGAGGCTTTGGAATCCGGAGTCCATTGTATGGAATCGAAAATCCATTTTGGCGGAACCCGCGAGTTTTCAAGTGGAATCCGGTATGAATGGGCTGGAATCTGGAACCCGGAACCCGGAACCCGGAACCCGGAACCCGGAACCCGGAACCCGAGGGCCTACTGGATTCCTTTACAGAGGGCGAGTAAGTTGAGGAGTGAGGAAAGGGGACAATTCTGTGACGTGTATAAAAATCGGCTTCCATTTCATTTTGTGCATTCCCGGAAAACCTTTTCCCTCGAATAAGCACCGCATTGCTGAATCCACAAAATTGCAAACCTCGCGTCGGTCTTTCAAGTAAATACGGTAATTCTAATGTTGTATTACCAATGAAACTATAAACCCCATTTTTTTCTTCAGCATAATGGACCCAAGCCACCTTCGCCATCCAGACCTCCTTCCTCCAAGCTGGAGCCTTTGGAGAGAAGATAACTACAGCATACCCTGGTCACTCTGCAGCGGCCAAAATTGGCGAGACGAATTCGTGACAGTTGGGGAACGAAGACAGTAAAAGCATCACGACTCACTTGGGCAACTCCCAACGGGGAATTTTTTGTGCACAATGTTGTGCAAAAAATCGCCGTTTCGGGTTGTCACGACCCGTTTGAAATAGATCTAGTAGCGGATTTCCTCAGTTTCTGTTCTTTCGTAAACAGAAACCAAGAATGACCAAAATCAGCAATTGCCGGAGAGAATGTGATCACAAACGACTGAGTCATACCCTTTTCATTATTTATCGCCTTATTCCACTGTTCACACATGAAAATAAATAAACTGAATTAATGGCCGAATGAGGAGAATAGAGAGCTGAAGCAAACTAGAAAATATATCTTTGGGTCATTGTAACAATTTTGCGATTTTTCTAAGTAATTCGGAATGGAAATTGTGTACTATCTTGGAATGAAAAGGCTATGAACGGTTTTAAAGTTTAGGAGACCATTGAAAATTTATCTTCGTGTAGACTACTGAGGTCAACTATGTAACCTCGAACTTAGTCAGTTCACGTCGCATTCTCGTCCCAAGAGCCCTCCGTTTCTTTTGGTTACGAGGTCGGCGAAACCGTCGTAGGGTTCACATGTAACACTCATGTGCAGGAGTGGATGCAGAGCCACTGGTCATTTACTTTCTACCGAAAATTCGATTGAAATTGGCGTTCTTGACCGGAAACTTTGGAAGCGCACAAATTTCCTTTCTTCACTTTTGTCCTTTGTAAAAAAAGACACTACAAATTATTTCAATGGCACTCTAGTATACATTTATTTTTCGTGATAAAAAGAAGAGCGAGACTGTTTCACACCTTGTGACACACGTTGAAGCGTTATCGATCAACGCTTTGGTGCCATTTTGTAAAACTTTCATGTAAATACTTTTTATGCAAAGATACACAAGCTTGAGTGATAAATGATAAATTCTTAAGTTTTTAATTAGGGGGAAATCGAAGTTTCCAGAAAGACTTTTTAGGGCAGAGTACACAACCAACAACCCACACGACACATTGATAGAAAAGCGAGTACTCCTTGAACTGTGCCAGCCTGCTCCCCTGAAATATCCAAGTTGAGATTGTCCTCGCTACATTTGTTTCATTAGCTTTGGAATCAATGAACGTAAACAAAACTTTTAATACAGTCAAAAACATTTGTTTCCTGCTCCGGAAGCATAATAAAAGTTAAAAAGTTTTAGGCCTAGGGTCCATTGTTTCTGTTATTTGTTCTTTTCCTCCAACTATGTGGTATCGATATGTTGATGAAACGATGGCCAAGATTCACGAAAACGCCGTGGATTCCTTCTCAGAACATCTAAACTCCATTGACCAACATATCCAGTTCACTTCGGAACAAGAAAAGGATGGCAGGATTCCTTTCCTTGATACCTGTGTGAGTATTAACCACGATGGTTCTACCAAGATCTCCGTGTACCGCAAACCTACGCACACGGACCAGTACCTAAACTTCCAATCAAACCATCATCTACAACACAAAAGAGCTGTGGTTAACACCCTGATGTTGAGAGCTCAGACCTTGGTTACGGAAAACGATGACAGAACTAGAGAAACACAGCACGTCAAGCAAGCTCTAAAAATGAATAACTATCCAGAATGGATGCTAACAATACCACATCCAAAATCTACAACAGAAGATACCGAAGAGCCTCAAAACGAGAAGAAAATCTATGCATCAACGCCATACATCAAAGGAATCTCGGAACGCCTGCAAAGAGCTTTCAAGTCACACGAGGTTACACTTATTCATAAACCCGTCAATTCTCTAAGATCACAATTGGTACGTGTCAAGGACACAACTGTCAATCTCAAGAAATGCGGTACTGTGTACCAGATCCATTGTGAGAAGTGTAACAAGGAGTACGTTGGCGAAACGGCCCGCTCTCTGGAAATCAGAGTGAAAGAACACCAATCAAGAAGTTCATCAGCTATTCACGAGCATTGTCGCTTGGAGGGCCACTCGGTGGACCCAAATAAGACAAAAGTACTATCAACCGAAGTTAACACCTTCAAACGCAGGATAAAAGAAGCTATTCAAATTAAACTTACGAAACCGGCGTTAAACAGAGACAATGGTTACGAATTAGCAGCTATCTATGACACAATTCTAACCCCCAAGAGGCGTTAAAACCCCATTTTAAAATTCATCTTTTTAACATTCATATCATTGACTGATGAAGTCCGGTTGAAAAAACGGACGAAATATTTCATAAGTTTTAACTTTTAGCTCCGAGTTTGTAAAACTTTTTAACTTTTAAAACTTTTAATGGTTCCCTGCCCAACTTCTTCGACCTCCCACATTTCCTGGATTGAAGTACGTGATAAAATGATCCTGACTGACGTACAAACACAAACTATGATTTTAGAAAGACTTTAATTGAGTTTCCATCAGACTTAATTTCAAATGCCAAATTCTATTCACCAGTAATAAATAGCAATTTATGACAACACGGGTATGTAGGAAGATTCATTTCCAACGATTGTGAAATTACATTGGGTACATAGGTACTTAGACACCATTGCTGTGACAGACGTAATTGAATTAAAGCATCCCAAATATCGGGTTTCTTACATTCGCGTAGCTAAAAATATACTTTTTCATCATTTTTATTAAATTTTACATTGAACGTTAAAGCTTACCGGTACGTCTTAACAACACAATGCAATACAACAAAGCGACGGAGATTATTTTAAATTTATCCCAAATGGGGGTGATTACTTAATTACTATTTTACTACTGAGTGACATAAACAACATGCTCAAACCAAAGCGGCCCCTTAGAATAAAAACGTTTTTCTAATTTCAGGGGAAAAAACTTCACGCCAATCAGAATCCAATGCAGCTACGTGAGCGGGAAAATGCGAGCGAGGCCTTCTGACTGGTTTCCCACAACGTTGTGCGAAGTATCTTTAGCCAATCACCGCGCGAAAGATAAAACAACAAAGTAACCACTTTGACAAATGAGACTAAATAAAAAATAGCCATTGATTAGTTGTTAAACATGTGCCCAGCGCCTTTTGATCCCTTCACACTTGAGTAATTTCATGATAAATTTGGTATAGCATGATTCGCCCCAACATTCTCAGCCAATCCGGCAGAGGTCAGAGCAAATTAAACCAACAGACCATTTTACAGTTGTAGCTAAGGTACCAAGCCTTAATATAGACTGATCAAAATTACAACAACACAGTTTACATGAGAAAAGCAGTGAGGTCTGTATGAATACAAGGTCACCGGCAGCCTCGCGGCCATTCAAATGCTAGGTCAATGAGAAAGCAACTGTAAAATGGCCTATTGTGACTTGCCGATTTGCAAATTGTCATTGGCGCATTTGAATCTGTCAAGTCACTTCGTCGGTGTTTGGTGAACGGTGTTCGTCATACGACATCCAAAAAGAAAACTGTTCAGTTCTCGAGTCAAGATAATGATTATTCAGCAACACTGGGGGACAAATTCCTTGGACAGTCGAGGAAATGTTGTTAAAAGGAAACTATTATACAGGACTAACTGAAGAGAGTGTAGTATAACGTGAAGTGCTAGATTTAACGTAGTGTAACGTGAAGTGCTACAGGACGTTTGGCGTAGAACATTCAAGGAGAGGAGGGAAGTGGCATAGATTTATTTATCTGTCCCAATTTTAGTAACCCTTGAAGACGTATTCAAGCATCATATTTACATTATTCCAAACGGTGCAAAAATACCTTTATAAAGACGTTATATTTCTAAATTATCAAAGTTTTGTATAGGCGCCTGCGCCAAAACTCCATCCAGCCAAGCGCCCACATCAACTTGTTTTTCCTCGTATCTTAAAATAAAAGGATGCTTGAGCAGTTCCCGATATTTTGGCCTTCTGGTAACATCTTTTGTCAAGCTAAAGAAGCAAATAAAACATATCATAAACAAGAAATAAAAAATTGCTGTCCGACCTCGTTACAGTGACACGACATCAAAAAAATTTAAGAAAGCTTGAAAAAGCAAAAAAAGTGACTGTGTATAGGAGGTGAGCGCATCTCGTTTATTGATTAGATATCGGAAGTAAACACCTCTTACTTTCTGAGTGCGGCTGTCGTAATGCTGGCCAGTATTGGAACAAGATCACATTGAATTTAAAGCATCTAACCTTCATTGCTAAGTGGCGCGCAAGGCCATTATTACCTCCGTCATCGCATTGTGTTTGGTTAAGTAATTTTAATCAGTTTGAAACTAATCGTGTTGGCAATTGTGTAATTTTAGACACCTTTGATCGCGACGCACAGCAAATTAAATGCACGAAGTTTCATTTCAGTAATTTTTTATGAGACAATTCTGCCCACTGGGTAAGTCTGTTGCGTGTTGGCGAAACGACTTCACACGTGTAGTCGAGACCAAACGACCTACCAGTCACCCACTGCTGTTTGATCCAAGTTTTGATTCGCACATTTGATCTTCTAATCCTGTTGTAATTGGTCTAAGAAACTGGCAGTGTCTTGGTTTTCGAGACAGTTCACAATCCAAGTTAAAGATGTGACGAAATTCCACACGATATTCCATACGTAAGAGAGAGATCACACATACCACATATTTGTGAACGAAAGCATTTCATCCGAAAACGATCTGCCATCTTCATTTGCCAAACGAGGAGGGTCTCCTTTCACCACTTGGCTCAGTTGCTCAAACACGCTCTTCCACTTGGGATACGGAAATTTACCAGTCGCAAGTTCAATCTAATGACGAATGAAACAGAGGACTCAGTTTTAGAAGTCACCACGAGGGTTGCTGTCTGGCGAGTCCTTTCTTTTGCCGGAAATCGTTTTAAATCAAACAGAGAGCTAGTCGAGAAAAGTTCAGCCTCTCCTACCCATTTCTGTTTCATTCACGCGGGCAGAAAGCGGAAAAATCGTAAATCTCACTGGAAACCCACACCACGTGTAAACAAGACATTTTAGCAAAAACCCACAAGGGTTGAAACGTGTAACGCGCGTTCATAGCTTCCGAATGTACAGTGCGCACTGATTGGTTGAATGTTTCAGTGCTAAGTACCATATTTGAAACTCCTCGCTCTTGTTGTTCCAAATATGGTGCTTAGCAAATTGAATATTCAGAAGCTTGTTTCCCAGAACACAAGGGGCCGTTACACGTTTCAACCCTTATGGGTTTCTGATTTTAGTTGTAATGGCGTTTCTTGTGTTTTGGCAGACTTAAGGATCTCAATTCCAAAAAACCGGTTGCCCCTAACACTCACCAGTGTGATACCGAAACTCCACACATCTGATCTGATATCATAGCTGCCTTGTCGTGAAGACATGGGGTCTATTCTTTCTGGCTACAAGAAAAACAATAAAGATTACAAAATAACACGCGGAGACCGGGTTTGTTGTTTGTTTATTTATTTGTTTGAGCAGGTTGAATTTTTAGCGCCTATTCAACTGATGTGGACCTGCCATACCCACCCACCCATACACTCACAAAGGACAGCCACAACACCTGGAACTTCATCCCCTACTCTTCTCGAATAGTGTGCGGGTTTTTTAACGTCCCACAGTTTCAATATCTTATGAACGTGGAAGATATTTGTGAGACGGGGCCTACGGTTTATAGTCCTCATCCGAGAATATAAAATTTGGTTTTATCAACGGAGTTGATAATGTAAATTGACCACCGTACAGAGATTCTAAAAGTTGACGTTTCGAGCGTTAGCCTTTCGTCAGAGCGAATCGAGGAATTATGGGTTGTGTGTAGTTTTTATAGTGGAGTAGGAGCTATGCTATTGGTGGTAACATGGCAACGTAAAAAATAGGAATACATTAGTTAAATGAAAAGCGTTCGTTAATACCGTGGGGATTAAGTGTGCCGATTTTGATGATGAATTTTTGTTCCAGATTCTTGCGGCTTTCCGTCGTACCTTGATGTAGGGAAAGGCCGCAGACAGTCAGGTGTTTTTTGGAGAGGTTAGGGAGATTGATGAGCGAGTGTAACCTCAATAGATCACGAACACAGCATGCAGCATACATTAGTGGCATCAAACAACTTACTGCCATATAAGGCTTGCACCCAGCATCTCTTGTCTTAGCAATAGAATCGACAAGTTGACCACTGATGCCAAAATCACACAATTTGATATTTCCCTGGAGATCCAAAAGAATATTGGAGGGTTTCACATCTGAAAAGAAAAAGGAAAAGATACACAGTTTTAGTCTTTGATGTCTGTTTGTAAACAGCGAGATACTGTTTGTGCAAAATACCAGGATCAAAGACAAAGATTTCCAAACCTCTATGGATGATGTTGAGATTAGTTTTCAAGTAATCAAGTGCCTTTACAACCTGTATACAGAGAAAAATATTTTTTTCAATATCACAATGGCCGAGGATTAGCTCATTGTTGCAGACAAGTGAAATAGAGTGTTAAAAACGTGACAAATGTTATCTCCGGCAAATGCACACATGTCCAATATACATGAACTGAGTCGGGTCGTCAAATTGCTGTTGATGGCCCGACTCACCGGTTGTCGGGTCGTGAAGCTTATATGTTAGACATTTAACCTTTGCAAATTAAAGAAAATACTTTGAGGTTAGGTTAGTCATTAAAATACATGTACATGTAGGTTCTGGTGACAAATTGTCCTACTAAACTGCTCAGACAGAAATAATGTCAAAATGATTCCCTGACAAGACTGACAGTGTTGTAATCTTTTTCCATTTGAAACCTGGCACTGTTACAGTACCTGTGGAAAACACCTTCAAGCCCCCTTGAATTATACAATGTAGCTAGACTGAAAATGAGAAAAACAAGGAAGTGGGCTTACTGCTAGTGAAGTCATTCCCAAAATATCCTCTGGTATGGTTTGATGCAGGACTCCATAAATATGCTTGTAACATTGATCAAATGACGTAGTCATTAATTCCATACAAATCCAGGCATCCCCCTGCAACACAATCAATACTTACGTCAATTTTTTGGCCTGGCACTGAATCATGTGGTTTGCAGGGGAGCAGGGATGGTGCAGTGGTGAGAGCACTTGCCTCCCACTAATATGGCCAGGGTTCGACGTCCTGACTTGGTGTCACTTGTGGGTTGAGTTTGTAGGTTCTGTACTCTTCCCTGAGAGGTTTTTCTTCGGGTATTCTGGTTTTCCCCTCTCCTCAAAAATAAGTCCTTATTAAATGTATTATTATTATTATTGCTAATAATCTCAGATAGAATCTGGTTTTCATTGGTTCCGGGCAACAACCAGTTGTCTAAGGAAACCAATCAGTGTCTTATTATTATTATTATTATTATTATTATTATTATTAGTAGTAGTAGTAGTAGCAGTAGTAGTAGTAGTAGCAGCAGCAGCAGCAGCAGCAGCAGCAGCAGTAGCAGCAGCAGCAGCAGCAGCAGCAGTAGCAGTAGCAGCAGCAGCAGCAGCAGTAGTAGCAGTAGTATAATACTTAGTGATCTGGTTACCTCTGTAAATAATGCTCCATAAAACTTGACAATATAATCACAATCGCTGCTCCTCATAACAACGTCCAAATCCATCAAAAGCTGTTTCTGTTCCTTCTCATCAACTGTTGAACGGATTCTCTGAAATGTGAATTTCAAGCAAAAATTTGACAAAGCGTAGACACATCTCAAACACTTAGAGTGCACGAAATCCAAGGCTAAGTTATTATTGTTGTTCAAAGTCAGGCGTCAGGCACGTGTAGAAAATTCTACATGGCATTTTCTGCACCAAGAAGGTAAGTTTTTTTTCAGGTGATCCTGGACATGGACCCAGTAGTGCAATGGTCAGTGTTTGATGGCCGAATGACATAAGTGATACCCAACAGGACAGTGTGCAAGGCTAAGAAACTGGGTAAAAATCTAAATGAGTACTTTAGCTCATACGTACAACATTCCAGACAACCCACTGAGAAGATATGAAATGTATTTTTGGCACAAAGAGATATTCGTATTTAATCTTTGGCGACTTTCTGAAGACATCGTCTCCAAACTTGAAAAAATTGACCAGTTTTTGTGGTAGTGCACTTTATAAGTGCACCACACACTATGTCACCGCGTTTGTAAGAATGTCACCGAGTGATTGAGTGAGTAATTGTAAGTCTGTGGTGGCAAATAGGCCCGTAGCGCTTGCATAACTCACGAACCTAAACAGGTCTGCTGGACGCGAGCTTGAGTTTCCACAAAATGAGCTCCTAAAATCAGCATGAATTTGTGACGATGATTAATAATAAAGCAGCTGCTATTTCCAAAACGATGGAATTACCTGGTGATAAATAACCTCATCTAGGAGAGTGAATTTTTGACTTTGCAGAAACAATGGTCAACCCAAAGAGATTGGCTATTGTAACCTTTGTGTTGAATTCGCACATTTCTCGTCAATCTTTAAAACACTCGAAAGAAAAAAAAAATAACAAAAACAAAAACCCGGTGTCCCTGCCATCATTTTGACACGCGTGTATCCTTTGTTTCGTGAGTAAACATGCCAGGTAACTTTTGCAATTTGCTTGTGCAGCCAAAAGTACAAGAGCAAAAATCTCCCAAAATGTTTTTCGCTGATGGTAACTTTTTATATTCTCGTTTCAAAATTTAAGTTGTTTTCATGTCACAAATTTTGTTGCTGGTGGCAAATATTTTATTCTTGATTGACACTTTCTGAAAACTTCTTCTTCTCTTCCTAAAAACTGTGTAACAATACAAGGTTTGCATCAATACTTGTTTTGCATAAAGCAGGCTAACAAAATCTGTACATGTACCCTGCTTAGTTTGCATTTTTGAGTGTTAAAATATAATAATTTTCGGTCCTATGTTTCTGACAGCAAGTCCTATATTTTGGGGTCACCCATCCAAATACTAATCCCGCCCGACAGGGCTTAACTTTAGTGAACTTTTGTCTTAGAAAGCTGTCAGACGCTCAGAATACACGCTCACACTTGGGGTGAAAAAGAAGTTGTAAGGGAACTTGAAAATTATCAACATGTCAGCCTTGAAGCCAAGGTTTAATTTCTCGATTCCCTTTTATTTCCTTCAATCTTTCTGGGATTTAGTATTTAACTAGTAACCACATGACATTGTCTTCTCAGGGGGCTATTTACAGGTCTAAGACATCTACCATGGTACTATAATGATATACAGTACCAAAACAATATTGTGCAGTATTAGAGCTACGTATTATGCAAAGATACATGTAACTTGAATCTCTGGGAAGAAAAAACACCGCTAAGTTGACAATTATACAGCGCTGTGCTACTGCACTACCACACGTACGCAATGCGTGCCCGATTTTTTCAAGTTTCAACCATTTCGATCCTCTGCATCCTTGACCGCAAACAACAAAGAATAGCTTCAGTGCGCTTCAATGGTTATTGATAACAAAACTACAGCATTATTTTTTGGTCTTCATTGATGCAAAGATGTCTTCTTAGACTAGTGTTTTGAAGTTTTGACTAAAATAGCGTGACACTACCCCTTTAAGTATAATAATGAAATTTAGGGGTGAAGTGCCATATACTGTACTGTACTAGAAGTAATGATACATTAGAAAGTGCGGGCGATTCTTTGTCCTTTTTTCTTTCTTTCTTTTTAAGCAAAGGGAGCCGAGTGGGGAGTCTGATTATCTACATGTATGCAATGCTTTATGTTGGTGGGGGAGAGCTGTATAGAGGTTTTGCAAGGCAGCCATGTTGCATGGCAGGAACAATGAAAATGTTTTGCATTAGAAAGAATATTTATTCCCACAGGAAAAATAATCTATTGTTCCTGCCATGCAAAACCTCTATTGGGAAGGTGACCGCTGTGATGTAAGATTTCAACGCATAAACCTAGGAAAGACGTGCATGGCTGAGAATTGGGTTTGTTACTAAAAAGGGTTATTTGTTGTACATGTATGTTTGTCTGAGGTAGTTAACTTTAAAGAGAATTTTACAAGAATTAACAAACAACATTCAAAAGAAAGGAACACTAATGTCTTGTAACAACGATTGTGATCTTGTGGTCAGGAAAAAAGGTATGTACTGACCTTACATTATTATTCATAATGATATTGAAAACGTGGACAACCAAACCTACAGTACTTCCTAACAAATAATTATTTTGAAAACATAATAATGCTTCATTTTAAAAATAAAGGTAAATAGACAAAACTGATAATACCATGTTCATGGAGTACATCGTGAAATAAACAACAAAAATAATGTGTCACGTACGCTGCATATAATTATCATAAACATTAACGATAATTAATGGATGAAAAATTTGAAAAACATACATGTATCAGTTAAAATGGAGAAAGAATAATTATTACAACTATTGTACAGACATGATTTGGTTTTCAACAAGCAATAACTGAATGCGATTCAAGCAACAATCAAATTCAAGATTATTATGAATGTAAAGACACGATGTAGCTTTCATGAAAGCATTACACAAACTGTAATCGGTCGCAATTGCACCATTCTCGAAAAAGTAGGCAAGTTCGCACTGAGAGAAATTCTTAGACAAAACGTGTGTGCCCTACAATCACTTTCCAGAGTGTGGCAAACTGTTTGAAGGGAGAAACAACGGAGTAAATTTGAAGATATGACACTGGAAGCTTTTAATATCTAAGACTGACTTACGTGACTTCACTGACAAAGAAACAATCAATGTCACTTTACAATGAAATAAAACTCACGTCTGTTTAATTCAGAGTGTTTGGTTTTATGCAGTGAACCATGAAGTAAAGAGATTCCCAGAATACTTTTGAGCTTTCGTGTACAGTGGCTGTTCAAAAAAGTGAAGGATGAGTAGGATATTCCTAGAAATCTCGCTTTTTCATGGCAACAAGCTGAATGGATGATGTCATGTCCCAGATTAGGAAGCAGGCTCCTCAACAATAAATTTGTTTCTTGTGTAACAGGGACTTTTACTACTCATGTTAGCCACTTGAAAACCTACATGTAAAGAAATCAGGTCTTTATTGAAGACTGTGCAGCATCGCTCCCTGAATATTCTTCGCCATTCGAAGATAATGCACCACAAAGTAATCTCCAGAATACTGCCTTCAAGATTTCAGACATCTTACATACCTTGACAGCCATGCAAGTGTTACTCTCTTTATGTAGCATCTTATTCACAGTGCCATAAGCTCCTCGTCCAATTTCTCCACAGTCCACCAAGTCCTCTGAAGAATATTCGTAATTCTATGGTGCACAAGGAGAAACAAAAATATAATTTATACCAATAACTCAGAAAAAAATGATCTCTTGGAGATTTTGCTTATGGTGTAAACATGCAATAGAATGCAGTGGTTATAGTTACATGTATGAATATTATAATAATTATTATAGACCAAATGCATAAATGGCGGCCAAAAAAATTTGCTTTTGTTTATGTGCTAATTAGCATCACTAACCTCGTTTGCATGTACAAAATACAAAAGAAATGTTGCTTGAGAGCGAGGCTAGTGAGTCTAATTAGCACATAAACAAAGAATACATTTTTGGCCTCCATTTATACATTCGGTCTATAATAAATATTATCAATAACCTACCTTAGTAGGTCCAAAGGAAAGTTTGCCAACAGCTTTGTGGGTTCTTATTCGTTCCCTAGAACATCATTACAACAACAACTTTTAATAAAATTAATATTATATAAAAATGGCTTTCCTGTAAATCTAATAACAACAATAATAATAATAATAATAACATGGCATCTGACAGGATGCGGCGATGCGGATCCGCATAATTCACTGAAATCCGCATCTTCTGCATAATTCCGATATTTTCCGCAAAAAACAGAAGAAATACCTGATATTAGTGATAAAGCAGCTCCTTAACATCCTCAAAAACATAAAAGCCGAAGAAATTGACTGTTTTGAAACGCTTATTTTTGGCAAGATGAAAGTTCGTAAGAAAGATCGTAAGCAGTTTCCGCGCATTTTTTCGCCAATGAGCCTGGACACTAGTTTTTGTTCCTACAATGCTTTCCATTGGACAAGAAACAGTTACACTTCAGCAAATGACGTAACTGATAAGAAACTAAGGGCGCGTTCGATTGACCGTATTCCGGAATAGGATTACATGGAGTACAAGTTAGAAATCCTTCGTTTTTACGGAGATTCACATTAAAAATGTCGAACACCTGCTAAAATGCTATTTTAAAGATATCTTTATCATCCTTGTTGCTTCAAAACGCCAGACATACCGTTTCGAATTCATCACTTCACGTATTCTTATTCCGGAATACGGTGAATCAAACGCACCCTAAGTCAATGATCGAGGGAATGGATCGTGCTCCAAAGGTATTACAAGTTTGCTCCATTATCTCCAAATTGAAACAAAATTCATGATGAGAAACAAAATAATTTTTTATCGCTTTATTTATTTTACCAAAAGTTGCGGCAAAATCCCAACTGCTAACCCTTTTATTTCAACGGTGAAAGCTGGTCGCAAATTGTGGTGACTCCTCCATGTATTTAATCACAAAGGGCAAAAATTCAGTCACGAATGCGATTTTTTTGGTTGCAATTTCAATTACGGATTTACCGTAAGCATGTAAATACATTGGACAGGCCTAATTATTAGTTTTATAACTTGTTTAAGTTTCCGCATAATCCGGTGTAATTTCCGCATAATCAACACATGTTTCCGCATAATATGGCCAAAAATTTCCGCATAATCTTTAATTTTTTTCCGCATCCTATCAGAAGCCATGTAATAATAATAATAGTAAGAAGAAGAAGAAGAAGAAGAAGAAGAACCCCAACAACTTTCATCATTAATGAAAGAATTCGTACATGACCCAAATACAAGGGCTTTTCTATAAATTGGGGAGACTACAAATTAAATTAAACCAGATTAAATTAAAGATTTACTAAGGTTATTGAAAAGAGAAAAAAACTGGATTTCCCAGAGAAAATGCCTCATGGAGCAAAGCAAGGAACCAGTTAACCCTTTAAGCCCCAATAGTGGCACTTATAGATTTTGCTCTGTAAAGAGTTAAGTTGACAAGTAATATACAATGTCTACCAAAGTTTGTAAAATTTTTAATGTGATACAGATCTTCCATGAATATTGTATTGGTGATTCAAGAATTTTAACATCGGAAAAAACGCTTCTGTATAAGTGAAGAGAAATCTGCATCAGATAAACAAATATTGATTAATAAAAATTAATATTTCTTTTGTTTTCCCATCATGAATTATCAATGAGGTTTATAATATTATTATTACTACTGTAACAGTGTAGTCAGTCCATCTGACACCAAATCTGGGATTCGAACCATGGACAAAACGGTAGAAGGCAGGTCCGACCTGTTGTCTCTTACACTTTTCAAAGACAGTATTAATTTTGAACAGCATGAACACTGAAGAACCCAAAAGAACAAAGTTGCTTGGACCATCACTTTCACATGGTCATTTAAAGTGCAGCTCAATTGGCAAATATTTTTTGTTCTACCTAATATAAATCTCCCCATCCAAAGGAAACATATGTCAGCATTGTTATGCAGAACTTCGCTTTTTCTGTGCTGTGCAAGCCACGTAAACTATGCAGAACTAGCAGTAATTTGGACCCACGACCGTGACGTGAGAGGCATGGGTCTATTCTCGATTTTACGCCACAAACTGCTTTGCATTCCTGTTTTCAAAGAAAATTTGCATTGCAAAGCAGTTTGTGAAGTAAAATCTAGAATAGACCCATGCCTCTCACATCACGGTTGTGGGTCCAAATTACTGCTAGTTTTGATAACTTTGCGCTCCTTGGTAAAGGTAAAGTCTGCTACGAACCTACATGTAGAAGGCCCATCAGGCCGGCGCTTATAGATCTCCGGTTTCTGTAGCATGAAGCACTAGGAGTATTTCTACTCCCCCCTGGATGGGATGCCAGTCTATCGCAGGGTTACCCCCAGCATTACATGTAAATTTGCCGGTAACCATTTATACACCTTGGTGGAGAGAGGCACAGTGAGAGTAAAGTGTCTTTCCCAAGAAAAGAACGCAATTTCCCCGGCCGGGACTCGAACCTGGATACTGGATCCAGAGTCAAGTACACTAACCATGGGGCCACCGTACCCCCCACGCTTCTTGCCCGGCAGATAAAAAGTGTAATTTTGAGGTAAGAATCGTCAAACATGATTGTTTGCTTTCCGTGGAGAGATCAATGTTGTAGACTAAAAATATTTAGGTTTAGGTGTACTTTAAGCCATGTAAGAGTCTTGCCAATAACCCTAGAGGCAAAATGCAAATCCAGGACCTTCTTATTTACACATGTACATGTATTTGCCGAATAAGTCACATTACATGTAAGTATACAACTTATTCCAAAATGGCCGCTGATTTATGCCAATACAAATTGGCCCTTGTTGCCTCCTTCAAGATAAAATATTCTTTTGAATTTTAAGCTTAAGAACGAGGCATCAAGGGCTTATTTGAATAAAAACAAAAGAATATTTAATTGGCGGCCATTTTGGAATGAGGTGTATTGGTCAACCAATTCCATAAAATGGTGATTGTCAGGTGCTGTCTCAACTTGGCCAATGGGACAACAGTACAGTTCCTATCCTCTGACACCTTTCCCAAATAACTTATTTTTTAATTTGAGGTCAAGTAAAATATTTTTTTATGATCTGGAAGATGACATTTCCATTATACAAAACAAGGTGAATAAATAGTAATCTAATGCTCTATAAACTTTGTTGGGACTTCATAAGGAGAAAAATTTCAGTAAGAAAAAGGTCTGGCCCTTGTTGTTCAAATGATGGACAGAGCTGTCTATCAGATTTTTCAATATCCAGCTAACAAACCAAATTATTATGATTATACAGTATAAATGAGTTTTCCACTGGATAGGGTGATAGTGCCATCTGACCTTTCAGCGAATGAGGCTGGACAGTCTCACAGACCATATGTCAGCTGTCAACTTCAAGGCTGCCAGAGATATCTGATTTCCGTAGTCACAGTAACTTCATTAACCCTACGGGTATCTCTATCTAATCTGCGTTTATATATTTAGATTTTCCCTGGCTTAAACAGACTCGAAAATTAACATTAATTTTAGTCCTTAGATTATGCTAGCATAAATATGAATGACACGCAAAATCTGCTAAGAAGATGTAAATTTTCAATGAAATCCAACAAGATAAATAGAAGACACCAAAACATGCACTACTCATATCTTACATGTTTGACTGGAGTGGCGTTGGCTGCCTTGTTTGAGTACTCAGCGCCGCGAGGTTCAACTTTCTTCGCTCTAATCCACCTTGAAAATCAAGCTTGAGCTTTCCTCTTGATAATCTACTTCCTGCAAAACATTAAAAGCAGTTCTTCATTACCCGATAAACAAGCTAAGTACCGCAAATCAAACTTTTATACAAATAATCATAATAATGAATCGAACGCGCGCTCATCTTACAACTGTTACCCCACCTAGTAATTAAAATAACTTATCAAAATCTATATCTAGCAATGAATAAGCTCAAAATACCGATAAGATTCCCTTCAACACCTCTGATTTCCAAAAGCCAAACTGAAGAAAGGGGAGAAAGGGAATTACGTATACGTGTTCTTTCATTAAGAAATGTCTTACCCGGAGAATTCGACGCCATACTCGCTAAGCAGCGAATAAGAGAGGACACACAACAGAAATTTAGCACAATTTTGATGATCTTCAATTGGAAATACTAATGTCTGGTCCTCCTGTACCTCTGAACGTCCAATCGGAAAAGGGTAAAATGAAAAATTGCAAGGAAACAAATTTCAAAACTAATCTACAGGAAATTGCGCTTAAATAAGCGGTTGCGCATGATCGTTCCCAGTTCTTCCCCGAAAAATTGAAGATGGCAGCTAAGGGGTTGTCAATTGTTGTCAAAGTGTTTGATGATTCGTTGCGCAGTATGTTTTAAGAACACAGGAAAATATTTTCTCTCTTGGTTATAAAGTTGCCGTTCAGTGATTTTTCACATGAGAAGTATTCATTTGACGAAATGTGAAAATCTGGGAGTTGCCAAAAGGAAGAAGACAATCTTTGCAGCGGA
>OX421452.1:6589299-6606799 GCA_949126865.1 Montipora capitata | reverse complement strand
TCGCAAAGTCCCGGAAAGTGTAAACTTAAGCTTCTTTTTCAAGATACGCTTGAATTTTCATTGAAGTAAATGTCCCAGGTATTATGTCTCTTGAAAGTGTATTAAAATGAAGCAACCGGTTTACTGGTATTTTATGGAATTTCTCTGTTTCAATGTTTCCTGGTGGCAGTTATTCCTGTGATATGGATCTGTTTCTGTTTGCTTTTAAAAAAACAAGCACTCAGTCTCACTCGGCCAAATTTCTTAACTGGGGTGATCATGTAAACTCGTTTTCAGGCTTTGCTGCTAGCCCGCCCCCCCTCCCCCCCTCCCCTCCCTGTTAAAAACACTCACAAATTATGGATAAATCTACCCTTCTTTATTTTGTAAATACAAAAAAAAAAACTGATGCTTGCAGTTACTGAATCAATATTTGTAGAGCATGGTATAATAGTTCGTAATTATTAATTATACCATCATCATGAATGATGATGGCTAAGCCAATCAAAACACTAGAAATGCATTATCCAATGATCCAGTTTTTAATAATAATTATTAGTGTAAATAGTCACAGGTGATTACTCAAAATCGCACGCTCTCATTGGCTCGCTATCTTGGATTATCAGCCGATAATCACCTTGACAGACAAAATGGCTGCCAGTAATCGTTTTGCCACTGTAAGTGAAGATGATTTCGCGTTGAAATGGTTTTTCTTTTCTCTTTTTGAAATAATCACTTGTGTATTTATTTGTTAATTATTATCATTTATTGCATCATTCTATTAATTTTTGCTGTGGTGAGTTACATGTATTTTGTTTTTAGATGTGGGAGAGGAGATGCCGTTCGCTCTGTTGTTGTCTTGTGGGAAGAGACGATCAATACTTGAGTGCAGTGTCTGACATTTCTGAGCTTCTATCTTCTTGGTTTCCTGAAGCAGATGTTGTACCATCTGATGTCGCTGTGGGACTCATGCTTCTTCGACAAGAACAGGAACAAAAGCATTCTGAGGAAAGGTCACAGCCTGGAGAGGTCAGGAATTCTGGTTTAACTTATAAAAAAATAACTACATTGTAACTTCCATGAGAGGACAAAATTAATTGCTCCAGCATAAATTCCAAGGTTTAACACACTTTATTGATTTAGAAGAAGACAGAGAAGTGCTTAAAACTAAAATACAAGCAAACAAAGAACATCACTAAGCGAACCAATCTTGAAATGGGAAACTATAGAAAGCAACACTTATATTAAATGTTGTTTCGGAGCTGGGACTAAGAAAGACAGATCAAGACTATAATGAAGACTGCACTGAAAGCGTCAAAGAAGAAGAATCAGAACTGCCCTTGGCGTAGAATTTGAACTGCTCTGAAGCGAAGACACCAAAAAAAAAACTCGAAAAAATTTTAAGCCGGCCTTAATTAAATGCTTGCTAGTGAAAATGAATAAATTACTCTAAATCAGTTAACTAACACCTGGGAACACATTCCACACACACAGCAAACTAATGATAAACACTCTATACAAAAAATACAATGAACACTAATTAAGAGTGTTTAGTTCTTTACATACATCATCCACCTTCCAGGGATGGCACTAGGATTTTTCAATCTGGGTCCTGGGACCCGCATGTTCGGCCAAATTGGGGTCCCAAGCATTTTTTGGGGGTCCCAAAATCTTGGTGACCCTCTGCGAGAAAAAGAGTATGTTTTTGGTTATGAGAAAAAGAGAGTAACCAACTTGGAATTAATATTGACGCATATGAATATGCATAGGACCAGCCGACAAAGGCTTTTTCTAGAGCCGTTACATTCATTCCTGGACAAGAACTCTGTTAATGAAAGAGCACCCTTCCCAAGGGTTTACGCATCACTGGTTTCCTCCCCTACGAGCAACGACCAGTGACGTCTTTTGCTATATATATTCAGTGACTTGCAGAGTACATTCCTCTGAAGAAGACCTCAGAAGGTGGTCGAAAATTTAGTTTTAGCCTTAGATGTTTTAAACCCCCTTCTCAGAACTTTAATTATGAGCACAGATAGCTACAAGTTACAGTTTTACAAACAACAGAATATACTGACAAATCAAAGCAAGTTGTGTGAGTTATTTAAGTCAGTGCCTTGCGTCCTGGGACGCATTAAAATTTCGATGATGCATTTTTTGGATTTTATTTGCGTAAAAATGCACGATTTCTGCGTTAACGCGATCCCTGCCTTCCATCTTCGCACACTGATGGTCTTTAGGTACTGCCCTTGTTAGAAATGCCCTGACTCTTGAAGTTCAATTTTCAACCAATTTGGTGCTGTCAATCATGTTTGCTGCAACAGTTAACAGACATTTTGACATTAACCAACTGCCTCGCTTAAGTGGAGGGTGGATGCCTGGGATACCCAGGAGCTTCCACTATATCCAGCCAGCCCCTAGGTAGAATACTGCCCCCATGGCTGGCAAATTCCCACAACCCAGCCATGAGCCCCCATTCCATGCACCTGTAACACTGATGAAACAGTGGAAGGAAGAAAATTAAGGGATGGGAGGTGGGGAAGATGCTAAAAGAACTGCTCTACAGACCACTGCACAAATGCTTGACAAAGAACTTGCAGATCCTAGCAGTGTACAAAGCTACATGTACAACGTACCATGTGAGCCTGCACGTATGGGATTGACCGCTGGATGCCCGCTAAGCTCGTGGGCCGCTTGACCGCTGCGCTTGTGGACCGCATCACTGCTTAACTTGTGGACCACTTCAGACTACTAAGCTTGTGAACTGCTTAAGCGCTAAGCTTGTGAACCGTTTGACCGCTAAGCTTGTGAACCACTTGACCCCTAAGCTTTGAACCACTTGACCGCTAAGCTTGTGGACTGCTTGACCACTAAGCTCATGGTGGTTAACTTAGTTAAATTACATTCAACCATATTTAAAGCATAAAGGAAATCCAAATTTATCGCATGGCTGGGTACAACCCATTCCACTTTCCACTACATTGATTTTACATATAGCAAAAGGCAAAACCATTGATTGGGATTTGAAATTCACTCTGTGTCTCTTGTGTCTCACTTGTGTCCTGAACTCAGGTCACACAAGCTAATTGGTGTATACCAGAGCATATACAATGTACATGTAGTGTGTAAAGTCCTCACATCACTTAGTCATCCCAGTACTTTTTCTTCTGTTACAGATGAGGCAAAAAGGGATCCCTGTTAACCTCAGTGAACCAGTAAGTCACTTAAAATTACATTATTTATAGTAAACACCTTCTTACTTTGTTCAAATCTACAGCACTGTATGGAGCGAAGCACTTGCCGTGGTGAATTCCATTTTAAGCTGCTGGTAATGGCTTAAAGCTACACCCCTTGAGAACTTTTTACAATACTTTTTTCTTTACATGATTGTTCCCTTTGAGAGGATTGATCTTTGCTGCCTTTGCTGGCCATGGAACAATTCTCTAGAGCTCCCCCAGTTTAATGTTGATTGACCTTCATGTTGTAAGAACCTGCATGTAGTTAAACTTGACTTCAGTGTGTCTGAAAACACAGACAAGTGTTTTTTTTGTGCCTCCGACATTATTATATAACTGTACTGTACATTTGCGTGGATAATAGGGAAAACATCATCAAATACTATGCTGTGCTGCTGCAGCATATGCTGCTTTTGAATGGATAGGAGACAAGAGAAGAGGAAACTTTACTTTCTCTGTTTTTTTGTGTGTGTGAAAGAGTGAGAAGAGAGGGAGAGAGTGTGTTCCAATATCAACATGGAAAACAATTTTTGGAGTTTGTCCTTTTATAATTTAATGGAAACTTTGCTATTTTGAATCTTTTACCCCAGAAAGAAAAAGCAATCGTTGAAGATGCATACTACTTTAGCAAGTTTGCTCTAGGCTCCTATGGTTGGCCTCTCTATGTTTTCATGAACCCTTGCAGCGGGCCTTGGAACCTTTGTGGTAAAATAAGGTGACTGTACATTGATTTATTTATGATTGTACTTACTCAATTCAGTGGCTCTTACGGGAGTGAAAGGGTTAAATAGACCAATTTCGATTTATTAAAATTCGGTCCTAAACAAATGGCATCATTTCGAGGCTCTGGGGAATAAATATAAGGATTTGTATGAGTTTATTCTTCTGAGCCTGGAGATGGTGCCTTTTGTTAGAACTCAGTTTTAATATCGCGGAAGTGGGCTAGCTATTGAAGTATCCAGTATAACAACAAAACGGTGTCGTGTAACAATCATGAATAAACCTCAAATACTCGGAGAGAACAAGTTACAAAATAAGTGTCCCGCGTTTCCACTCTTTTTTTTATGTAGTGTTCAAAAGCTAGGCCAATTCCTTATATTTCTATATTACTTTGAAAGAAATGTATAGATATTTTCAAGTCCGTTAATGAAAAAACCCATCTCCTTTGCAACGAGGAAACTACAGTTTGCGAGATTACGGTTGCCTAGAGCTGTCATGGCAAAAAGAAATATCTCACGAAGAAATAGTCCGCAGCAAGAAGTTGTTCTTAACAAAAAGAAAATACCTTGGGGCAAATATAAGAAGTTTACCGCCGAAACGAAACACCCAGGTGAGGGTTAGTCTTCATCTGGAAATAGAATAATGTTCCATGAGCTTTTAAATCCACTCCCTCCCCTCCCCTTCCCCTTCCCTTTCTTCCCTCCCCCCTATCGTCTGAAAAACTTACCACAGCGCAAGGATATATTTTGATTAAGGAGTAACATTTTTATTTACATACAATACACTGTAAAACTTCCTTTTCCTATTCTGTTAGGTGTTGTGTTTGCTGTGCCCCGTCGCTGGCACACATTCACAGCGATAACTGCTGTGAAGGTAATACTGCTGGAGTCAAATTACAGACTTGTTTGGAAGATGATGATTTGGTATATTGCAGTTATCAAGACAAGGTACATACAGGAAACTGTGCCATGCTTTAGCCCCTGTGATCAACGGCACACACTAAGAATTTAATTATTTGTCCCCAGGGGAAACAGCGAGTTTTGTTTCGCCTTGGGGAACATTTCCTGTAGGGCCAGTTATTAAGTGTTTTGTTATACTTCCAGACTCAAAAATGGACCAAATTGTATACGGATTTCACCTTACGACCTTATTGCAAAATGTTACAAATCCCAAATGCAAATAAAAAATTCAAATATCACAAATTTTAAAACTTTCGGTGAAAAATCAGAAATACACCTTTTTAATTACTTTTACTTGTAAGTCTTGTTTGAAAGCTTTTAGCTGCCATCACAGCAGGAACATTTTTTCTTGACGAACTGGAGGTCGCCAGTTCGCTCACCGTCTCATTCGATCGATGTCTGTTGCGACTTGTTTCCTATGATCCGTGTAGGTCTAGCTTTGAATACCCTTAAAGCGGAGCATTGACGGACGTAGGAAGGGAACTGAGTGGCAACACAGTGACATTCGTGACGGAATGGATATGTTGGCACAAAAGTCCGCTAATAAAAATGAGTACAATGTATCAGGTTTTGTGAAATCGAACGGAAGGAGAATTGATAATAAGGGCTAGAGGTGATGGAACAAAATATGTGGGGACAAATGGAAAGCGATGAAGGGAATGTTTTTAGATGGTGACTCGGGAATACGCAGAAAAAGTTTGATTGGGCACCGAGCTCTCACGAGTCTCCTATATCTCGATGGTAGAGCATCCGAACTAGTAATCGGAAGGTCGTAAGTTCGGCTCCTGCAATGGAGCACTCGGCTTTTTTTTCCGAGTACCCCTCGTAAATTCGGCTCCTGCAATGGAGCACTCGGATTTTTCCGAGTATCCCCGAGTCTTAGCTCCAATGAGTCTCCTATAGCTCAGTGGCAGAGCATCCGAACTAGTAATGGGAAGGTCGTTAGTTCGGCTCCTGCAATGGAGCAATCGGAATTTTTCCGAGCATCCCCTGTGCAACATCGAAAAAAAATTACAACTCTTCATTTCAATTCCATCTGTATTTACCATTTCCTTCATTATAAATAGAGAGTTAATTACGAGCGCTCGCAACACCGGAAAGGGCAGCTGCATGCCTTTTATTGAACATTGCACTCTCTGACGTTAACTTCAATATCTCTCATTGTAGATATATGAAGTGCCATTTTACGTCGCTGTGGATCATAAAAGCCAGTCTGTTGTGGTGTCCATTCGTGGCTCTCTGTCTTGGCAGGTAACGAGAATAATGCCACGCCGGAGGAGGAGCGGTTCTCGATATCAGTGTGAAGGAAAAATATTCATTCTCATTCAGTCCGCGTTTGCTCGCGCCTAGAACGGACTGCTTAGCTTTTGCACCATGATTTGCTCGCTATTTGAATCTGGCTTTTGATTGGCTAAAATAATTGGCTACTGATTGGTCTTTGACACTTGGAGCGGGTTTCAATTGAGTGTCGAAAGTAATTAGCGAATTACTTTGGTTTTGCATTACTTCACTCAGTGATTGGTTCAAAGTTCTCGCGCCACTTTTTCAATCAATCAGAAGTGAAACCAAAACCAATCGTGGCTCGCGCGTGCACGTTTTCCCCCGCTTTGTGTCGGCTACGTGCAATTACTTCGAGTTTTCAGTGGTTTACTGGATTCTCCGTCCTTTTTGTTTGGCCAAAGTAATTACTTTGGTTTTGGTTTTACAACACTCATTTGAAAACCCCTCTACCACAATTCCGGAAACTCCTCAACTTAACGACCCTCCCTCCCTGTGAACAGAGTCAGTAATAAAAAGAAATAATGAAGTAATCAATTTACTTGTTTATTTACTGTTTACCTGTAGGATGCAATGACGGACCTTACTGCACAACAACAAGATTTCGACATTGAGGGCGCAGGAACATGTTACGCACATAAGGTAATAATTATCTTTTTTTTTATATCCTTGTGTACCGTACCAAATTGAAAGTTTAGCAACTCGTTACGACACGAATTTGTCTTTAATTATTCCATTCTCACCCGTCTTCTTGTATGTCTTTTGTTTGTTTATTTTTTCGCTATAAACCTTTCATGTTTTGTAGGGAATGCTTCGATGTGCACACTATGTGAAGTCAGTTTTGGAAAAACGCGAGATTCTTCAGTCCGCTTTTTCAAGAGCAGGAGAGGTATGTTTTGATGGTCTCGAGTTAAAATGAAATACAGTAAGAGAGATTAAACTTTGCCTTTTGGATCAACGGCAAACGGCAAGCTGCTGCTAGTCGTAGAACAATCGAAATCCTCCTTTTCTAGCTCACTTATTAGGTGTCGAGTACATTTAGCGGTGGGACAGTAATAGACCATAATTCTTCGTATTCTTTAGTAATACGAAACTGCTTCTGTCAGAACTGGAGGTTATGTTCGGAATTATTCGCTGTCACAACTACTGTTTGGCCCTCAACCATCTTATTATTTTAGGTAAACATTTCTTATATGTTAACGCTTTAAATACCATAAAGTACAATTGCGATGATTTTGCCTCTCTTGTGCGCGAAAAAATTAATATAGGAAAATATATTGCAGTTACTTGTAATAAGGAGAAAGAGTTTAGGAACAAATAGAAATTTTTTCTGTCCTTATAAAATTACATTGTGTCCTTCTACTTCTCAGCTTCTGTATTTTGATTTTCTTGCTATCTATTTATTTAACAACCTATTAAATTCTAGAAAACCAATACCCTACATAGTGAAAGTAACAAACACAATTCTTATTAGTGACTCGAACAATTGAAATGTAAACAATTACTTTGTAAACAGATCAACTGTAATTCCATTTGACTAGTATTATGTTATTGTAACATGTATCGTATGTAGTGCAAGTTAATGTAGTCCAAGTATTGTGTAAGAAGTAAGTACAAGTGTAAATCATGTAAATAAACAAAAACAAAACAAAAAAAAAATTCTTCGTATTCTCAGTATTGGACTGGAACTAGCTTGCAATTGAGGCTAGCTAATGCGGGGTAATATATTAAAGAGTATTTGTATTTGAAAAGATTCCCCCGCCTTAGCCTCCATTGCAAGCTAGTTCCAGTCAAATACAGAGGATAAGAATATGGTCTATTACTGTCCCAGTGCTAAATGCACTCGACGCCTAATAATGGACTGGAACTAACTTGCAATGGAGGCATTCAAGCTAGTTTGACAAGAATTTTTCGCGGTGGACTTGTTTTGTAATATCGGGCCTAAAGTTCTACAATTTTTGTCCTGTAACTCCTTAAATTTTTTGTCTCGACAAAATGTCCAGCCCCGAGTGGTTGATTCCTCATTTAAGTAATGATACTTCGAAATCTCGGAAATGCTCCGATTGGCTCCGATTGGCTCGGAAAATTTGATTACCAAGCGGTGATAGCACTTGCCTCCGACCAATCTGGCCCGAGATTGGTTCCAGGTCTCAAAGTCATAAGTGGAGGACGCTAACAGAACATAACTGCTCTGTGACTGAACGAAAACTGCTAGCACTTCCTGCCCGTATGGGAGGCCTGGGAATGACAAACCCATCTGAAAGTGTGGAGTCAGAGTATTCAGCATCCATCAGGATGAGCGCTCCACTTGTTGATAAGATAATGGCGCAATCCCATGGGACCCCAGATGATGCAGAGGTACTAAGGCTGATGTATGCTGTTCGAAAAGAAAAAGATGTTGATCTGAAGGGGAAGCTAGAGGAGCTGAAGGTCTCTCTCCCAGTAAGGACACAAAGAGCCGCGACCTGGCATGCGAAAAGGGCGCCTCTAATTGGCTTACTGCAATTCCACTGAAAGACTTGAATTTTGACCGAAGCAAGCGGGAATTTCGTGATGCACTGAGGCTACGCTATGACTGGCCCATTCCCGATAGCCCATCTGTATGCGTATGCGGCTGCAGCTTTACCGTGGACCACTCCATGATATGCCAGCGAGGCGGCCTAATCATACAACGTCATAACGAGATACGTGACCTGGAGGCGGAGCTACTAGATATGGTTTGCTATGACGTAGCAATTGAGCCCACCTTACAACCCCTTTCCGGGGAGGAGCTCAACAGAGGAGCAAACAAAGCACCAGATGCCCGTCTCGATGTGCACTGCCGTGGATTCTGGGAGAGACAACGGGCCTCCTTTTTTGATATACGGGTATGTCACCCGAAAGCGGACTCGTATAAAGAGCTTAGCCCCAAGCAGAGATATAAATTGCACGAAGATGAAAAGAAGCGGAAATATGCATCCAGAATAATAGAAATCGAGAATGGCACTTTTACGCCCTTGGTTTTCACCACAACAGGAGGTATGTCTCAGGAGTGTCAGCGGTACCATTCCAGACTTGCCGAGCTCATCTCTTCAAAGAAGCAGGAGGACTATGCAACAACAATCGCATGGATTCGAACGAAAGTGCCCTTCGCCATCCTGCGGACTGCCCTAGTTTGTTTGAAGGGAACAAGGTCACGGAGACGAAAGACAAATATACAGGAGAACGACTTAGAGATAGAGAAGGGACTTGCTGGACTGACATCATAATTTATTAACGAATTGTTTTATGCTTTCGCCTGACTGATTTTTCTCTTTGATACATAAGAACTTTTATGTACAATACGTTTTTAGACCAATATGTTTTAGATCATTATTTTAAATTATTATTACTATTATTAGTTAGTTTTTTTTATTAGCTTTTTCTTTAGTAATGCTTAATTGTCTTTTTCCAATTTATAAATTATTCACATATCGTTAATAGTTTTCTATCGTGAACATATAATTTAGTTATTATTATTATTATTATTATTATTATTATTATTATTATTATTATTATTATTATTATTATTATTATTATTATTTCCTCAGGGTTACAATCTTGTGATAGTGGGCCACTCATTAGGTGCAGGCACTGCCTCGTTGTTATCGGTCCTTCTTAAACCAATCTATCCTGACTTGAAGTGCTTTGCCTACTCCAATCCCAGCGTCTTAAGGTGGGTAGGTTGTTAAATTTGCGATTTTCTGCTGAAAATTAAACAATGTTACCTTTTGATGTGTTTGCTCTGCTATTGACATTCACATGTTCCCTTGCACCTTTGGAATCTACTTCGACTTTCCACAACACTCCGCGCAACGTTGCAACGAATTTTTCAAACTTTGCTTTGCATACCATCTCTCCTGCAACTTTTGTCGCAAAGGATCGTTGAATCAGCCAGCGACATGTTCCTGTGATTTTTCGCGATCTTCGAAAACGACACAAGTGGCAAAAACCGTGGCCCATTATAACCCGCGTTGAGCAATATGTCTTCCAACAAACCAATCAAAACTTTGCGACAAGTTGCACGAAAAAATGCCGAGTGTAACAGCGTCTTAAAGGTAGAAGCCTTGTGTTAGATCTTTTTTGATAGGTAAAAAGATGCAATGCAATAAGTGGAAGCCATTTTCATGGGCCCAGAAGAACACTTCCAAATTTCTTAAAAGTATCTTTTTACATTTATTGCCGGAATTTGCAAAAAGAAAGTGTTTGTTTTCTCCACGTTCTTAACACTCTCGTTTAATTTGAGCAAATTGTGCAAAATTTATGGAACACCCCGATTACAACAGAATTTCGCTTCAGTTTCGGGTTTTTGTCTCACTATTTAAACAAACCGAGGACTACAACCTGTTTCCTCTTGTGATTTATAATTAAGTAGCCTGGGGTAATGTTTAGTGTAAAAAAACTGATCATAATCATTTTACTATGCTCAGCGAGACATTATTCACCCTGATTTTTCTGTGAAATTGAATTTTAAAATCGTCCTTTTTATGTTAATTATTCTCTCAGTACTCATGCTACACCGTACTGTGAAGACTTCATCGTTTCTGTTGTACTCGGAAAGGATGTCGTTCCAAGGTAAGGCTAATTAACAAATAGACCCGTAGCCCGCAAGGACTACGGGTCAATAGCCCATGAGACGAAGCCGAATGGGCTATTGACCCGTGGCCCTTGAGGGCGAAGGCATTTGCATTGGTCCACTAGATGGGTGATACTAATATATGTTAGCCGCCTCGCAGACGTAATCAAACACTGGTTAGTAACGTCTTCGAAGCAGTGCCGAAATCCTCCTTTTCTCGGCCCCCAGCAGCGTACCAGGATTTGAGTACGCGCCATGATTGGTCTGTTTAAAAAAAAAAACAATTGTTCGATTCGCCGTCAATTGGTGCACAAGAATGGTAATGGCCGATCAGGTTAAAAGGAAATTTGAAACGCATTTCCGCTTGTTCGTTGAGTCCGTTGGAGGTCCAGAACATGGATCTCGGCGCTGCTTCGCAGACGTTACTAACCGGCGTTAGATTACGTCTGCGATGCAGGCTAATATGTGTGAACTAGTCAGGAATTCAGCAAATCCGTTTCCAGCCACTTTTTCAGAGCGAGGCTAAAGCCTCGTCAAATCTCGTGTGGCGATTTGTGTGACAACCTTTATTTGGTCCAGTTGGCGAATAGATTTACCCGTCGAATTTTGTGGGAGAAATGAAGAGAAAAGAAAGATTGCTGAGAGAGAGGGGCCCAACTGGATCATACCGTGTTGCCGTGCTCCAATAACCTCACACAAGGTCATGTGGATGCCGCCTTCGCGGAAAGCTAATTTCTGTCGTCAGGCATATTAAAAAAATATAGTTTGTGAAATTCTAAGATCTCGCTCAAAACCAGACGGACATGGCCTTGAAGCGTGTAACTTGAAACTCTTTTCCTTGGAACAAAGCTGAGGATTTTATGCCCAAATACGAACAAAAATAAGATCGAAGCTGCACGCGAGGGAAAATGCGCGAGCTACGTGACATCCAAATAAGGAAATTTTTAAACTCAAAAAACCCCAGCTCTGAACCAGAGTTAAACGCTTCAAGGTCGTGATCTTCTGCGAGAAATAATGCTAGCTCTTACACTTACCTTGTTGCACATATTTGACTTTGTCATGTGTATATATTTATTTTGGAGTAATGCTCGAGATTCATTGCCGTCAGCTCAGTTTGTGGCATAAGTCAGCAACTTTACTGTGTTGGTGGTCATCATTTAAATGCGCATCAGATGATCGACACCCGCTCTTGCTCTTCGAAACCAATAGGCCATTTCCGAATTCATGTCTGCCTCCTCTTCAAAGCGAGTCTAAGTGCGAAGTTTTTGGGATGGTAATTAGTTCTACTTTACATATTAATGAAAACTAATTTTCATTAGAAAAAAAAATTGCACTTTGACTCTCTTTGGAATGGAAAATGGCGTATTCGGTGAAATATATTTCTGCAACTTTGCGCGGAGACGGAGCGCACCCTTGCACTACTGAGTGCTGACCAGTAATCGAGGCCAGGACCGTTAATTTCTCATAATTACTGTTATTTCAGAATGACAGGTACTTCAGCCTCGGAGTTACGTGATGATCTCGCATCGGTCATCAGAAGATGTTCCCTTCCCAAGGTAATTGGCTTTTAACTATGATTAGCCTCTCTTCTCACCAACTAATTATAAGTGTTCTATAGTTTGGTTTCTGATGAGATGGGAAAACCGGAGTACCCTGAGAGAAACTTTTCAGAGCAGTGTGCAGAACCTCAAGCCTCAACCCACATGTGACGCCGAGTCCATTGCGTCATCTCTGCTCGCTAACGGTGTAGCTATGCTTTTCTTTGAGCATGTCTGCTTTTTCGTGCTCAATAAGGTCCAGTTAGAGAATCACGTTATGCGTTGTGAGTTTTGTTTGGTTCAAATTCTTTACTTGCTTTCAAAACAATCAACTGGAAAACACTCTGTGTGAAAACTTCATCAGGTGTCAGTATTACTGTATTTAAAATCCCCGACCTCGAGCCAAAAAGCTTGTAAGTACAAGTGATATTTAAAGTTCGGCAGTGTTGTATCACTTTTGAAAAAGTACTCGGAGTCGAGAGTTTTACAACACTGAGGCCAATATTTTGAATTAACAATTTATGCATTTGAGGTACAAGACGTTTACACGAAGAAAATCCACTAAAAATTTTTCGCAGGTCAAAAAAAAAAAAAAAAAATACACTAGAGACGGAAAACCTGTCTGAGACGCAAACAGACGATTTTTCGTGGACGATTTTTTTCGTCGAGACGGGAAACTCGTCTTGAATTCACGCTCAAGACAGGGAACTGGACGGAAATTGCGTAATTAGCGCGGTAAAGAAACTGGGACTAGAGAGCGGGCAGCGAATTATGGGTAACAAACATGGCTCCTAAGAAGAAGAAGGAGAACAAGAAGACTGAAACTAAAATCAATTCATGGTCGAAAATAGCCTGTGTACAGCCGCCCGCTCTCCGAAAAAAAAAAAATCGGAAAGGAGCGTCTGTGATTGTGTTCCGAAATAATTTTTCATGCATTATTCAGTGATCTACGCTGACCAAAATTTACATGGCTCGTATTTCTTTGGAGATAAATTTTCCAAATGGTGGTCAATATAAAGGTAGAGTCCAAACGTGCATTGAAAAGCGTCTCTGATAGTTTTAAGAATTCTTTGCTTTATAGCATAGAAGCACTCTTAAAAGGAAAGGATATATTTGCAAGTCTTCCAACCGGGTACGGCTCTGATCTTCAGAGCAGCACCGATCGTTGCCGATGAGCTGTTATTTTTCCTCAATATGTACACATCTCAAATCATCCAGGACAACACGCTTTGTAGATTGTTCTTGAGAATGGCTAGGCTGGTCCCAGCAAGGCGTTGGGATTACATTGACTGGTAAGGGATAGCGGGAGACATTTTGGAGTGAACAATCTTTTGAATCGTGCTATATTCACCTCGTGAAGATTCGTCAGGGGCGCTTTGATTCGTTTCTTCAGCGCTGACACAAACAATTCCTACAAATGTACGAAGAATTTATTTCCACTTTATACTCCATAGGTAACAATTCCGCACTACTTACTACGTTTAAAAGAAAGACCTCTTTGACCATCAAAAGGATTTTTATTCGTATTTTTCACCGTGTGCAAAGTACACGCGAACTCATCCTAAAATCTCTCACGTTGGTTCTCACGGTGCTGATGTGGAAAAATAAAAATAAAAGCCAATCAAAACTCGTTGTTTCAATGATGTAATGATCGAAGGGTAATAATCAATCAAATCATTTTCCACACATTCCAGGATAAATCACAAGGTATTGAACACGATTACCAACGGTAAATCACAGACGCTCCTTTCCGATTTTTTTTTTCGGAGAGCGGGCGGCTGTACACAGGCTAGGTCGAAAAAGGAGCTTGCCTGCTTTGTAGAAGTAATATCATCCGTCGAAAATAGAGATAAACTCAAATCTCAGGTCCCAGTTTCTTTCGGACAAATTTACGATGTTTTCCGTCTCTTTTCCGTCTATATATGAATTCATGTCGGTAAAAACTAGACAAGTTTCTATTCACGAATTTATATCAGACAGGAAACTCGTCAGACGAAAAACCCGTCATGACGAGTTTTCCGTCCTCTAGTGTGAAAACGGCAAATAATTGAGTGGACTCCTCCCATTTTTTTCGCCTAATAACCGAGATAAGAAGCCTCGGTCTAGTCTTCACTCTACGTCACATACTGCGTTGCATTCCTGTTTTCAAAGAATATATTTGTGCTCTGTGCAGAGCAGTCCGTGACGTTAAATCAATAATAGACTGATGCTTTTCACGAGTCAATCATGAACCAGAAACGTTTTCGGAATTTTTGCCTCAGTCATCTGAAGGTGACGAGGAAAAGCCAAATTTGCAAGCCTTCGGTAAATTGTGCATTTCTCCAAAATGAATCTAGTCATTTCTCCCTTGTCAAGCAGTGGAGAGATCACGTAATGTCATTTTCTTTTTCTTTCGTTTTTCCTCAGTATCGCGTCTTGATGAGTGGCTGTTGGCAAGCCTTGTGCTTCTGTCTTGGCCCCAGGCCTCACAATAGCCAAGGTGACCGTCCGTCTTTTTTCTCTGGCTCTCGCCAATACAGATCTGCTTTAAATCGCCATTCTTGGGAAAATAATCTAACTCAACCTCTTCTTAGATACACGGAAGGTATATAAACGAAGGTTAACTCTTGTGATCATGTGAAATGTCGATGTTGACTCGGGGATACCGGGATTCCCCCTAATCCCCTCCCCCGCGAATATCGCCAAGTCAACATCGAAAACGAAATGTCATCATTATATTTTAGTATTTTTTGCAATAGGCTCTGCCAACTCTTTTTCTCTTTGATTTAGGGCCTGTTTATATGAGGCGCTTTGCTGAGATCTCCGCTAATGCCAATTTTCTTCGGTAAAATCTCGGTTCGTTTATCTGAAAAGGCGGGCTGGCCCGCTTGCCGAGATCCCGGTCTGTCGAGATCTCGGCAAGCTGGGCTGTAAAATTCTCATATAAACGGTCCAGCATGGTTTGCCGGGATGCAAAATTGTCACGACGCGTGGGTTGCCTTGAAAACGCGGCCAGATTTGCATGTTCACAGGATTTTTTCTTTTGGCATCTTTTGTTTTAAAATGCCATTCCATACTTACTAGAGCTAAAATGAACCTCCATTTCGAACCAAAACAAGAAAATTCACCAGTTATGCCTTGCCTGACTTTGACGGTTACAAGGCACATAATTCATCCGGGTAAAGCAAGCTGGAAACGTCCATATAAACACTTCAGCCCTTTTACCGGGGCAGGGGCCTGTTTCTCGAAAGCCCCGAAACTTTACGGGCCTTTTTCAGGTGTCACAATTCCCTTTGTATCTCAAGAACGCAGAGGATTTAAGTCGACAAACTTCACAGCCCTTTTTTCTTTTTGTTACGTTGAAATCATTTTAAAAGGTCGGCTTTCCAGAACAAACGGTTGACAGTTTCACAAATGGCTTTTCGAGACCGAAAAGTTTTCGGGACTTTTGAGAAACGGGCCCCAGACCGCCTAACCGGGCTGGCTCGCTTCGTATAGTTGGTTTTCACCTGACGTCACAGCAGCCATGTTGGTGTACAGAACAATAGAGTAAAAAATCTTCTGGGAACTTCATCTTATTATAATGCAAAACATGAGCCATAATTCGCTATTAGACTGTATACAATAGAATAATACATAGAATGACCAGAGGTCGGTCATTATTTCACTGCCGAAGTTCGTTAAAAAGTTACTGAGGTTTCCCATCCTTAATTTCTGTCCCATTTTGCTTCCCCTTTCTAATATTCTTTAAGTCACAAGCCTCTCAAGTTGTCTCAGGTTGAAAAACTATCTTGCTACAAGATTTTGTGTAATTAGGGCCTTGCAGTTGGAGAAAACTGTTAGAGAAATTATAACAGTAAACATTCCCCACATCTGAAGATATACTACCGCTGGCAAGGAGTCTTTTTTGATGTCAGGATTTTTCCATTGAAATAGATTGCTGCGTAGACCTGACATGTGGCAATTTACCAATCCTCATTTTTTTCAGGTGAGGCAGCAGGTCTGACCAGTGCTTGTGATAGTAACGAATCATCGCTCAGATACATTACCGAGGGTGATCTGGATCCAGTAACCACTTCCTGTTCTCCAGTCTCCGTTGAAAAGCTTTACCCGGCCGGAAGGATTTTACAGCTCGACGAGCGAATTTCGAACAGGTTAATGACCATTTTACACGTTATTTGATTGTAAATAGTGTTATTGGCGTGATCTTTGTAGCCGAAACAGCTCTCAGTAATCCACGTAAATTCTGGAAAAATAAAGGGAAGAGAGTTGTTCTAGGCTTGAAGGCTGAGCCGCGCATAACACATTCTGCATCCTAATTTTATTGTTTCTTTTCTTCCTCAAAGAATCGAAGCACCACGGTTCGACGTGATGTGGTCCGATAAAGACAACTACTCCAAGATCATTATCCATCCCGACATGCTTGGCGACCATTTTCCCGACCGAGTCATGAAAGCCCTAGGGAGGGTGGCCGCTAGTGTACAAGAAGATGCCTTATTGCAAGAAGTGTAGATAGAAGGGACGAAATGTTTGTTCTGACTAAGTTATGGGTAAAATGTAAGGCACCGAGATAAATGTCCAAGGACTACTGCAAATCTGATGAAGTTTTGCGATTGGAGTTACTTCGGCCGGTCAAACGTGCCTTCAACAGTTGAAAGTTGTTAGGAAAATTTTCAGTCGAATTTCAAAACTATTCAAATGTAGGATGTCGCAGTAGATAATAGTGTAAAAGGGTGGAGCGGAGACTGCTTGAAGTGATAACAAAAAACATTTTGAAAGTACAGATTACAATTCACCACGTCGATTGTACACCTTACATAAATGAAATCTGATGAAGTCGAGTGAGGTCGCGTGTGGAGTGGGTTATTCCAAGCGGAATAAGTTGAAGGTGCTCATGTTAGAATGGCTAGCATGACGGAAGGTCTTAAACAGTTTTTGGTTGATTGTACTATGGTGGCATACATACATACATACATGCTTAATTGACACTCCCGATAGGGGCTTTTCAGGGCCAAGAAAACAAGAAGAATGAAAGAACAGAACAACAACTGTTAAGAATCCTAACTGGCCGGAGGCAACCCAGTTGACTATTTACAAGTCAGGCCGAGAAGTTGAGCCAGTGGTCAGAGCAGGTCTTGAACGTCTCAATGCAAGCGCCCTAACCAGTAGTCCGCCGCGGCACTGCCTCCTCGAACGGCTCTTAATTTCACCGTTGTCTTT
>OX421452.1:6556799-6581799 GCA_949126865.1 Montipora capitata | reverse complement strand
CGCATTATTTTATGAGACCGAATCAAGCGCTTTACAGGAGTCAAAGTAAAGAACCTTGACAAAGTCGGTGCCTTTATCAAGCCAGTTTAGCCAGTGATGTTGACGTTTAATAAGGGCCATGGAGGTATTAAGTCCTTCTTTGTAAGCAAACTGGTCAGATTTAATTTTTGACTTCAGTGCAGAGGATAATAACTCTTGCTTGCAGATAACCCGTTCAAATATCTTCATAATGATGTTAGTAAGTGATATGGACCTTAACTGGTCACAGTCATTGAGAGGAGACTCTTTAAGAATAAGGGTTACATTTTCCCATTTCCACATTGAAGGGACTGTATGATGTTTAAGGGAACTATTAAAGATCTTCGTAATAATTGGAGCGAGGTGAGAAGCATAGTCCCGCCTGAGCCAATATACGAGTTTATCAAGTCCAGATGCAGTTCTCTTTTGACGTACAAGGAGATTTCTGACTGAGTGTTCATCTACTGTAGGAACCCGGCACACCTCGGGTATCTGTATTGGCTTTGGAGTTACATACCTCTGGTCAGTATTAATAGATTGGAATTTTACATTTATATCCTCAGGAGATAACACTGAACTAACAGGGATACCGTGCGTTTCCTTCCCCTGATCCTATCGGGGGTGTCCCACCACCCCTTAGAGCCCTTAGAGTGTTTCTTATTTTCGCTGTTCACGGTCATCACTTGATTCATGCGGATGAGAGAATTCATCTTCTCCTGCCGCATTTGATTCTCAACCGCACCACAGTAACGTGGGATCTTGTTCCTGAGATTGCAAACTTAAGGTGCTTAAGCTAATTGGGACATAGGGTGGGTCTCTTGATGACATCTTAACTTTGATGAGAGGAAAACTTTTATCAAAGATTGCCCATAACTTGTCAGTAAAAAGTCTAACACATTCCTCAGAGTCATCCAAGGTGTCTGCAAAATTCAAGTCACATTCCTGTAATTTCCTGTCCATAGCCATTTTACGATGGTCGCGAGCATCTCTAAAAAAGACTTATTTCCTACTCGCTTTAGCAGGAACAAGATGGTCAGATCTAACAAGTCCAGGGTGTACTGTTCCTTGTTTCCATAGTAACGGAGAGTTAGTAAGAAAAACATCCAAGATACGGCTCCCTCTTGTGGGGACTTTGACCATTTGCTCAAACCCATGTTGACGCATAAACTCCCCGATGTTTAACTGATTGATGTCACCAGCTATTATGATCTTGGTATTGGGTTCCTCAAGAAGAATCTGGTCACAAGTATCAGACTAAAAATCAAGTAGCTCAGCCGCATCGTTGATAGGATCTGGTGGATGATAAATGCTTGAAACATAATATTCAGAGTTCAGTGTAATGATTTTACACCAAACAGACTCAGATTCAAAACTCTCAGTGACCTTTACTGATTTTATTTTCCAGTCGTTCCTGCAAATGACCGCAATCCCTCCACCAGCTCTTAGGTCAGCCCGGTCTTTCCTCACCTCAATGTAACCATTTGGGCAGATTGAAAAATACTGAGTACGAACAATCGGTTCGCGACACAAAAACATTAAATGGATTTTTAGGGACGATCATCGCCAAAAGCAGCCTGAAAATTTCAATCTTAAACGTAATGGATTTTTTTCAAGCTTTTCTTCCCGTACTGTCCTAGTTGCGTTCATTGCGCTTGAAGGCAATGGTTCTCTCGCAGTACTTTAACATTTGTATTCGTATTTATATTTTCCACGGCGCTTTCAATGTTGCTAGTAGATGAAACGACACCATACCCATGATAAGCACTCAAATTTTGACTTGCGAGAGTGCAAATGCATAACCCAGCGAGGAAACAAAATTAATGTTTCTGAGGAGTATTCTGAATCGAAAACGCTTCGTCCCAGGGGAGATCTACACAGCGCTGATTGGTTCCTAAGTAACCCGCACGTGATTTCCAGATGACAGTTTCTTAACAAAAGGAAAGGAATGTGTGGCTCGTTCGGAGTAGACGCTCCTGGGGGAGGAACGGGTGACAAATCCCTGAAAGTGTTTGCATAGGAGGCCAATAGTCGCGCAGAGTTTCCGAATTATCGAATTAATCATTAATCTGGGAGCATTTTCCACGAGAACTGTGGTCTCATCCTTTGCCATGAAGTTCGAAGCATGTGGAGGAAACCGCCGTTGACATGTTTTAAAAATTATAAAGATGTTAGGAAAAAAAGCACTCTGGACAACTTTTGAGCATATTAATGCTCGGCCTAAGCTATAAGGACGAGTGAAAAGCAAGTGAGAGCGCAAGAAAATCCAGATGTCGAGCTATTTGCGTTGTGTTAGAAAAGGGGAACCATCTGTTCGGCAAGCGACTGAAAAATCATATCTTCGGTTTTACTTGGCATAATAAGTTGATGCAAACGATAAAATACTATCTATTCAAAGAAAATGTTTCTCTTAAAAATTTCCATGATGCGTCGATTACATTTATTTGACTTTTCTGTTTGGTTTTTCTTATCACGATCCTTTGAGAGGCTATTGTGACAAGATTGTAGCTTCTTCTGATTGGTTAAAATTGGCGGCCCTTTGTTTCGCGCGCAAAGTGTATCTAAAATAAATCCCATTTGTGACTGTGCTGGGGTAAGGCCGCATAGTGATAGATCAACACACTTATCTAATTCACTCTTGGTTAAACTACCGTAATTTCCGGTCGATTACCCGCGGGTAATGCGTTAATTTTCCAGTAAACCGTCTGTTCTGTGGAAACTGATACAGATAGTGGTAACAGTGAGCCAGTGTGGTTTGTATTGAGTGAGTTAGGAGTGAGGGCGAAATCCACACTCTCTAAGGGGTAAGGACAGGGGGTGTGCGTAGAAGCGGTTGATAGGGAGGAGTGGGGGTGGGGAATTGATAGCATATATTCAATTGTGGAGAATAGGTTTCTTCAAAAGACAATGGGATTTTCGGAATTTTACGGTAATTGCTTTTATTTCTCCTTACACAGGGAAAACATGATTCCTGGAAAGTCAAATGATCCCTGCACTGGGAAGTGTATTGTGTTTGTACACCTGTTGAATGATTTTGTGATGCCCTGTTCAGTGGACCCTCAAAAGGTAAAAAGCAACATTTAACACTTTCTTACGTTATTGAGAGTTGGCGCACTGCTAATTGCCCATCACCAATGTGGCCTGGGATCGATTCCCAGATCTTACTGCATATTTGGTTTGCATTTGTGGGTTTTCTTCTCCGTTCACAAAGGTTTTCCTCGATCTGGCACTCCGGTTTTCCCCACTACAGAAAACCAACATTAAGTTTGATTTGATTTCATTTAAAGGTGGTATCTTAGATACCTGTTTAGGTTAATGCACTTTTCCTCATTAAAAGAAGACTTTTAGTGTATATTACACACAAGTGAATGGTGCTTTCCACGCATTCTGATTGGCTAGCTTGGAGGTTAATAGCAAGGGAGTATTCACTTCTGAGGAAACGGAGAAGAACAAAATGGCTTCCCGTTTCGCATTGGTTTGAATGAAAAAATCCCTAAACCGTTTCTTTTGTTTTTCCTTGCTTAAGCCGGACATATGATATTTAACAATTATTCCATGAGCACACGTTGGATATGAGATGGTAAATAGCCAACGAGGCGCGTAGCGCCGAGTTGGCTATAACCAGTCTCATATCCAACAAGCGCGAATGGAATAATTGTTTTATTAACTTCCTTTAAACTCCAAAAGTTTAGAAAGTACGAAATGCGAGCGAAAAAAGCAAGCAAATCCGAGCGAAATCAAAAAAACTTGATGAGAACCGATGCGATGTCGTGTAACACCTTGTAGTCAGACAGACGCAGGCTCGTCACAAAAACATTTCTTACCTTTTCGCGTACTTCTAAACGTCGGAATTTAACCCAGCTGTCCAGAAAAACTTTTTTTTTGCTTTCTTCAGAGAGAAATTTCGCTTTCCGGCGAAAAAACTTTTAGCTTGGCAACACTTAGATCAATCATTTACCATATAAGGTCAAACCAAGGTATATGAGCTGATAACCGAGATTGAGTGAACCAATCAGAGCACGAGAATTGCATTATCCCAGGTTGAGAATTTAATAATTAACAATTATTTTTATGAGTGCTCGTTGGATATGAGATTGTAAATAACCAACGAGGCGCGTGGCACCGAGGTTTGCATCCACGTGATGAGACGGCCATGTTGGTGTACAAAACCATAGAAAATGGCCCCACACGTTTTGACAATTCAATGCATTGTTCTGTACACCAACATGGCCGCCGTGACGTCAGATTCAAACCATCAATTAACCAGTCTGATATCCAACATGCGCGAATGGAATAATCGTTTTTATCAGTAGCGAACAACAGCCCTATATTCCTGTCACGGCGTTTTCAGTGTTTTCGGCGTTTTCTCCACGGCGCTTTTTAGATTGAATTTCCCGCGAATGAGACTCCCTAGAGAGCCCGATGATCAATCACAAGAAGCTAACTTGACCTCATAGCGTCACCGAGCCGGAACTACCTTTGCTTTTTGGCCGGAAAAGGTATTCTAAAAATAGATCGGTCGGTAAAAATGACATACTCTCCTGGTATTGGGCCCCTGTTTTTATTAAATTTCCATCACATTCTGAACACTTAAACACTTGGAAATTAAAGCCAATCAGGTTCCAGCTTCACAACACTTAACGCAATTTAATCAGTTTCCATATACCATATTAGGTCATGCGGTATATGAGCTGATAACCAAGATTGAATGAATCAGTGACAAAGCTAGAAACGCAATATTCGAGGTCGAAAATTAAATTGCTAACGAGTTAGCCGAGCGAAGACGCGAGGTTGACGAGGCGGCAGCCTTATTAGGGAGCTTAAGCACGGGCGTACGTTTTTGAGACGCGGACTGCAACCGGAAGAGAACATTTCGCGTGCCAGGACAGCGGTGTCTTCCACATTTTTATACTAAACATCTCTTATGGAGAAAAGATACTTAGCAAATGTGGTTGTGCGAAGACAAGTTAAAAGGGAAAACAGCTCACTTCCAGTTGCCGCCCGCGTCTCAAAAACGCGCATGCTTAAGCTCCCTAATAGAGCCGAAGCACGAGAGTGCTGTGTATGCAAAAAAAAATTCGAGCGTAAATTTTTATCTGATGATTCAAGTCAGAGTCAGTAATTGAATTTTTATTAGGCTTACTTAAAAAGAGTTAACGTGTATTTTGGCCTAACTGACGGTGTTATATGTAAACATTCTCGTAATTTGGGCACCGGGTATTTATGTATCAAGCTTAATACGGTTACCCAGTAATTGTATGAAAGCCTGCTTTTCAATCTCAGGCTCTACCATGTATATTTATGTATATATATTGTCCATTACACGTGAGCCCGAAGATATGAATTTAACGTTCTCCTGGCAAGGCCAATATCTCACTCGTTCGCGCAGAGATATTGTTCTTTCCACCACAGGGCCCCCACACAATTTTAGTGTAAGCTTTTGTAATTTTATAATAAATGCATTGGATTCCCTGTTTGCTTCTTCTGCAGTGATATATCGATAGATATGTGCATGGAGCAATGTTAAAATAGGGCTGGTATCAGTTACCTGCGGTTTACTGTTGTTCTTTTGCCTCAGAAGTGGTATTTTGAGCGATTTTGAAGATTTTGAGTTCACTGTTTACTGTGCCTCTCAATAGAAGGACAGGGGTGGTCCATACACATATTTATTGATATATCGCTACAGAAGAAGCAAACGGTGAATCCTTTACATTTATTTTAAAATTACAAACGGCAACAAAAGCAGATTGTGTGGGCTCCCTGTGTTGCCAATAGAACATAGAAGTTATATCTTTTCGCCACCGTGTAATATCCTGTATATATTACTCAGTGTTAAGCATTGATGGTAGCCGGCGAGTAATTTCTCTTGTTAATCATGCAATATAGGGTCAATTTAATCATCCCATTTCTTTCCGACTATATATAGTTGCCAAAACAAAATTACTTCAGGTACATCATGCGTCCGGGGAAAAGGTTTGAAATGTTCTGAAAGTCAAAAGAGAGAAATCGTGATGCTGTACGTTGTGAACTACTTAAAGTCAAGCATTAGTATTGATAGTTTTAATACAAGGCCAACAAATCCTTGAACATGTGAACAGCGATTAATATTGCAATTTTATTTTCCTGTTTTACTTTATCAGTCGCTTGTCGAACAGATTGTTGATGTGGAAAACGTTTGTGGCCAGTTTCCAAAGGATACGTATTTCGTGCACGGAGGGAAAACTGTAAGTATTTCAAAACTTTTTTTCAGGGTTCTTGTTATGTATGTTCAGCTGACAAGTTAGGCCTGGGGTTTGGACTTTTTGATCAATTTTTCGTAATTAATCCGGTGGAAAAGTTATGTAGCGGTCTGTGGTCGTCTGTGGGACGACGTTCGTGCTAACATCCCAAGTGGAATATTTTAAGGGGATCATGCAGTTACTTATTGCAAAATTGAAAAAAAGAATGGCCGAGTACACTTCAACTTTTTTTTTTTCATAGCAAGGTAAGGCGCGAATTTCTGTTGTCATCAGTCCTACTCTTGGTGTGAATAAAGTACAGTAATATACACGAGAAAAAACTTGTGAATCTCCAAATTCAGCTTGACAGTGGTTAATAGTACTAACAGCTTTCTTTAGTGCATTTTAGTGCTTTAGTGCTTTAGTGCATTTAAATCCTTTGAGATGCTTTCACGACAAAAGTTCACTGAAGTTATCCCTGTCTGACGGGGTTCAGTAATATCTGGATGGGAGACAATAGAGATATACGAAGTGTTATTTCCTTTCGTATACGCCATACGCATCGCATTGCCTGCTTTTCAATTAGAATACGCATATTTAACGGAATCCTGACCATTCATCGCTTTAGGAAACATAAGTATGGAAACTGCGAAAGAGAAGTTACGAATGATAAGCACGTTGAAATGAATGGATATTTGAAGTGCGGGTTATTAGGCGAATGAGAGAAGTAATCCTCGCACTTAGCTGGAAAATCGTTTCAGCAATTATTTCGTGAAGACATCTGATTGGTGCCTACCAGAGACAATTGCTTAAAATTGTCCAGATAATTGTGAGGATCACTTCTCTCATTCGAAAAGCACATTGTTTATGATCTCTGAGCCTGCAATCTCAAAACCACGTCACTGCACGTGTAATTACCAGCTTTTCATGATTCATGATTCTATTATTTGTGGCCACATACTACATCATTTGCATCATATATCATATCATATCATATCATATCATGTCATATCATGTCATATCATATCATATATATCATATCATATCATATCATATCACATCGTATATTATATCATATCTTACCATCATATCATACTTTACCCTCGGATTTTATAGTAGCTTGATGTAACTGATTTCTCCCAGCATTTGCCGTCCTAATCATGATATACCACGGAGGACAGACCACAACCCCGTGAAATGCCCTGCACGGATTAATGAGTGAGTCCCACAAATCGATTTATTAATCACTTACTTCACATCCTTTTAATACAGGTCGTACTCGATAAACCATTTCAAGACCAGGGTATTGTTGGTAATTGCAATATTAAGGTGCTACTTCGCTTGCGAGGAGGAGGAGGAGGAAAAGAAGGCGCTGGAGAAGGAGAACAAAGCGAGAATGCTCCCCAAACAAATGAAGCTGAACTATTAGGTACTTCCAATTCCTCAACTTATGGAATAATGACTCTCATTAGAAGTCTAGTATCCGTATATGTTGAAGAAGAGATCAAAGTTTTGGTGTTGGAGTTATGGAATTAAATAGATTTGCTAAGAGTTACAACTGAATAGTTAACCGTCTTCGTATGTACTCAGCAATAGAATCTTTTTGTAACAATCCGTGCAATTCAATCTGCAGATCTTAGCGCCAAACTCAACAACATTACTGATGGCAAGCCAGAGGACATAGAAGTTGAAGTGAGAGCCCTGTATTCACAAATTAATTCCCTGGAAGATACATATGACAAGAAAAAGCTTTTAACTAAATTGACCGCTGTGGCAATAAGAGGACTACAGGAAGACTTGCAAAATCTTCTGAAAGAACATGGCCTGAGTGACAGGGCCTTACAACTTGTCTGTGACAATACAACGAGGCAAATTGACCTTGCTAGAAAGCTCTACCAGGCCCACAAATATGGAACGAAGCAAGATGAGTTTTACATTGTGCTGTCTGAAAAACTTCTCCCAAAGCTTGAAACACTTGGCGCCCTTGTTACTAACGATATTGAAGTCGAAGGTCAGAACAGCTGGGTCGGAAAAGTTATCAAGAGAAGCCCCTCTCTAACTAAGCTTCGCAGGATGAAATATACCGATCTAGACAACTTAATAACAGGAGCAACTGATGAAGACCGTTCAGTTGTGGAAAATTTGTTTGCAGAAGGAACTGAGATCAGAAAGCAATGTCAGCGGTATGGCATTGGGCTTAAAACCGCAGAAAAGCTTGAGAGAAAAGGCGTGGAATCGGCAAGTGACATGTCAAAAGAGCAACTCGATGAAATAATTGAAGAAGCAGGGAAGGAAGAAAAACCCTCAACTTTAAAGAAAATGTATTTTAACGAGAGTAGCGAACGTGCCACAGAACGGAAGGTGCAAGACGAGAAGATTGAGCAGAATAAGAAAAGAATTGAAGAGGCAAAGGGGCTTGCTCAAGAAGCGCATACGATTACCCAAGAAGCTTCAGTGCAAAGTAAGAAGGCGTTTCAGGAGAAAATGAAGGAAATTGCCGACAAACTGAGCCTACCAGAAGGATGGGACAAACAGGAAAAGGATGATCCAAATGCCCTTTTAGAGCAACTGAATAGAGAGATCAACATTGCATCAGATTCCCTGAAAATACCGCCTTATGTCACGAACGAAGAAATTGCCGCAGCGGCAAGCGGTGGACTGGCACTTTACGGTATCCTATTTGATGATAATAACATAGAAGGTTTCTCCGAAAGCCCACCGTTCCCGTTACTTAAGAAACCAGAATACGTGGAGTGGCTTAGCCCAGCTCTTGGATTTCAAGTACGCTTCTTCAAATCAACGGAACATCAAGCATCTACCAAATTTTACAAAACCGCCAAATCTTCCGGTCTCAGCATAGCCGCTTCGGTTACAGGTAGTGGTTGGGGATTTCATGCTAGCGCATCTAGTGCCCATAGTAGTCAAAGCAACCAAGACTCTTCAACAAAGAACCAAAGGAACACAACTCGCGCAACTGTTACTCAGTACATTTGTCAACCAACCAAGGCATTCCGCATCCCCCTGGAAGACATGGAGCTGAACTATGAAGCTAGAAGTCACGCGAAAGAAATAAAAGACAACGAAAGCGCCGAGAATTTTTTGAAAATGTTTGGATCACACGTGCCAAAGGGCGTTCACACTTTGGGTGGAATATTCTTCCGAAACTTGGATGTGAACACTGAAAGAGAAGCAAGTGTATCAGAAGTAATGATGGCAGCAGGCAAGCAATTTGACACTGAAGTCTCAGCTGGTTATAATGGTTTTGGAGTGTCTGTTGGAGGCTCTGTGAAGACAAATTCATTCGAAGTAAGTGGTTCCGCCGATGCTTCATCCAAGGAAAATGTAAAATTCATGTCTGAAATGACTGTACAAGCGCTAGGACCATCAACTACAAACTCTGAAATGTTCAGTCAATTACTACAAAGCAACAATGCAACATGGTATGTGATTGATCGAGGAAATCGTGCTGCTCTTGTTCCAGTGTGGGAGCTGATGGTTGATCTGAAAGAACAAGGAGAAATTCTTAAAAAAGTGTGGAAAGGGATTCAGGAGAAAAGGGTAAGAGATTGAAGCAGAGACGAGAAATGGAGTCCCTAGGGGAATGATATGGCTCTTAGGTTCGTGGTTCGAAACAATTGTTTTGTTAGCAAGAGTTGGAAAAAAAGGCCTGGTAAAGCTTTGTTTAGAGTGGAATTGCATTCAGCTATCAAACTAGTTCACAGACAACCCAGGTTTTATAATCTGAAAGACTAGGCAATTCAAAGTTAACAGGAACATGATTAAGAACCCCAAATGGCAGCAGGCAACTAGTTGGCTATTTGCAAAGCGTGGTAGAGTCATAGTTAATAGAGGGGACTGGTTTGGAAGCTCGGCAAACATCAGAGGAGCAACAAAGATGCCAAGATTGAGGTTGGAAAGTCCACGACCGTGCACAATCTTTTCTTTTGAGCTCATACACTATGCATGAATTACGTAACCAACACGTTCTATTGGTTAGTTCCTCAGGACGGAGTAAACAGCCATTGTGTTTTGTGCACGGCCAAGGCCAAGAAAGAGAACAAAAACCTACAACAAAGAAAGTTGTCTGGTTTCATAACCATTCCCGTCTATTAACTATGGTAGAGTTGAATCTGAGACAACCGGAAACAAATCCAAACCAGAGTTTAGAAGGGGAATTGAACCCGGGGAAACCGCATTGAAAACCAAAGCTCTAACCATGCACTGGTCCACGCCGCCTCACCAAGCTGTGGGATACCAAAAAACTAGAAGTAGGCCTTGGATCGAGGATCATGTTGACGACAGTGCTTGTCTAACCCAGTTCACTTCATTGCAGGGCACGGAAAAAGCAGAAATTCTTGAAAAGGAGCGTCAGGAAGAAATGGTAAGGGAATAAAAGTATATATGACATTTTTGTGGTAATGCACTGTAAGTGCACTACACACTATGTCACCGGGTTTTAAGAGTGTCTGTGGTGCCAATAGGCCCGCAGCGCGTGCATGAGTCACTAAAATAAACAGGTCTGTTGGAAGCGTGCTTGAGTTTCAACAAAATGAGCCCCAAAATCGGCAAGAATTTGTCTGTGAGTAAACCCCTGAAGGTAACTTGATCACGGCGCCCGCTGAATTCGATGTCACTTTCGGTTTTGCGATTTACTTTTGCAGCCAAAAGTACAATAGAAAAATTGAAAGTAGCCAAAATCTCCCAAAATGTTTTTCGCTGATGGTAACTTGTTATATTCGCGGTTCAAAATTAATGTTGTTTTCATGTCGCAAATTTTGTTGCTGATGGCAAAATATTTTATTCTCGATCCCCCGTCCTGAAAACTTCCTTCTGCTCTTCATAAAAACTGTGTATCAATATTTATTTCCTTTTGCATCAATAATTGTTTTGCATAAAGCAAATCCGACAACAAAGTTGTAAAAATCCGACATCTGAGTTGCAATAATCCTACATCCGACTTGTTGAAAATCCGACATCCGAGTTGTGAAAATAATGCTAAGACAGAGGAAAGTTAATTAAGCAAACAACATGGAAACGTTTTATTGATGACGTTTTCTCACTATGTAAGTCATTAAACAGGAAATCAACCTGTCATTGCGTAAGCTAAGTATTTCTACCCAACTACAAAATTCGCACAGAAGGAAAACACATTCCTAGACACAACAGTATACAAGGAGAATGATTTGAAAAGGAATTTATTTTGGATATTAAGACATATCACAAGCCGACTGAAACCATCCAATACACTCATTTTATCTCTTGTCACCCGCCAAGTGCGAAGGAGGGTTTTATAAAGGAGAGGCCATTAAGCTCCTCCGAGCAAACTCTTCAAAAACAACATTTGAGGACGCATTATCTCGATTCATATCCCGCCTTGAAGAGCGAGGCTACCCAAAACATCAATTTTTCTGGAAGGCATTCCGCACTTAAATAAAAGTCAAAACTAGCGAGAAAATCCTACCATTTGTCACAACGTACAATCCAGCAGTGTCAAATCTTGAAATAACACTGATGCGCAAATGCAGTTTTATTCAAAACCAGCCATCACTGGCAAACGTATTCAAGAAACATCCTATTTTGTCTATACAAGCGCGAGTTTCAATGTGAAAGTTTATTGAGGACGCGTCAGTAAGTCACAAACAAATCCTGATTGCATCCAAAGACTATGCATGAATAACACGTGAAGGTTTATAATCTTATGAGAAGAAGTGCTACGCCAGATACGAAGAACCACAAAAAAAAACCCTTCATATTAGAAGTGGCTATAAACTATGTGGAAACGTATTTCTCATCTAATGCAGCAGCACAAGATCCCGATAGAAGGGAAAAACTAAACAGCCCACACAATCATTACATATAATACAAGGAAAGAAAATCTCTCAAGGTAATACTCGTTAAAGCAAACCTGTGAATTGAAGGTTTCATAATTATCGATCTGTAACCACAAATATGGCTTAAAAAGCTATTCAAAATTACATCGGGAAATATCGATATCGAAAATTGAATTTCCGCAATGGAAAATTGATTTTCGAGGTCAGGTATTAGATTACCCAATCACGGTGTGGAAAATAACACAAAGTGGAACCGAAGCCGGAAAATCGATTGCCGACTCGTATATAACAACGTTACCCAAATCGGAATTAATGCCTTTTATCCTGCTTCCGAATAACATTAATGGGGTCGTCGGAAATCATTTATCCAGTCGGGCGTTATTGACTTTCCCCGCTACTTCGTCAATGCGCGTCATCACATTTTACTGAAAATATATGTGGCCAAAATCGATGTCGAAAATTCCGGAGTTAACGGAGATGGAGATGGTTCTTAAGATCGACTTACTTTTTTTATTTAACTCTATCTTATAAGTCTCATCATTTATTGTTCATCTTTTCATTTTATCTCTTACCCTCATTACTGTTTCCTTTTATTACTTGCTTGTGCTTTTATAGCTGGAGTATCCTGATTGTCGCGATTTTTTGGAAGTTCTTCGGGTTAAGCACTTTAGGCTTTATTTAAACTTGATCTTTAAAGTGCTACTATAAGCTTGATCAAAAAATCACTTCCCTTTTTTTTTTTCAGGTTTTCAAAGTGTGTTTATTTGACTCCTGACTAACAGAATTTTGTGCTTTGGTTTTTATTCAAAGGCAGTTTAATTTTTTAAAGTGCAAGTTTTGGATTTCACGGTCCGCCAGCACTCATGTTCAAAGCTGACCGATTGATTCTCAGAGGGTTAGATGTAGAAAAAATTGACGTCAGTTATTCAGTAGCTTAAAATTTCAGCGTGTAAATGCAACTTATTATCTATGCAAAACACCAATTCAAAAGTCTGAAAGCCCGAAACCCCTGTGCTGCATATTAATTTAGCTGCGTACACACGCATTGCATTCTTAAACTAGTGAGTCTTTTACAAAACAAAACAAGGAGACCGAGCTTCTACAACCCGGCTGCAAACCGCTGGTTGTTAGATTTTCAGATTTTTCACAACTCAGATGTCAGATTTTTACAACTGGGATGTCGGATTTTTACAAGTCGGGTGTCGGATTTTTACAAGTCGGATGTCGGATTTTCAGAAATCGGATGTCGGATTTTTACAAGTCGGAGAGCACCTACAAGCTTCCGTAAAATGATCAACATGTCAGCCTCGTAGCCAATGTTTCTCGATTCCCTTTTATTTTCTTCAATCTTTCTGGGTTCAGTATTTTGCTAGTACATGTAACCACATGTCTTCTCAGGGGCTATTTAACTAAGACATCTACCATGGCACTATAATAATATACGGTACCAAAACAATATCGTGTGCCATAAGAGCTACATATTACGCAACTTGAACCTCCTGGAAGACAAAACGCAGCTCAGTTTACAATATGGAATAAAGAGCTGTGTTACTGCACTACCACGCGTACGCAATGCGTGCCTATTTTATTGTCATTCTATAACTGCGGCAGTCTAGCTCATGACGTTCAAGAGAAAAGAGCAACGGATGCTAAGTATACCGATGACAATTTTTATGAATTTATGGGTCTCCTCAATGAAAGAACATGGATTTTAAATTTAAGTTCTTGGAACGGGACTTTGAATGGTAAAAGGGGTTATGGGAGTGGGATAATGCGGGAGAAGTGTTTTATTAGCAAGACCCGTGGTCCAATACCATTTTAAAGACTGTCTATGCTGGTTCCGACCTGTTTCCGGATAAGAAACAAGCAGAAATTCTTGAAAAAGTTGAAAAAGAAAATTAGAAGAAAAGAGCAGAGGATTTAAAGAGTTTTTAACACTTTTCACATCAGATTTACTAGTTCCTGGATTTCCTTTTTTGTTTTGTTGTTTTTTACCTACATTGCAACAGCCCTTCCTCCTAAGAAAACAAAATCTGTGTTTGGAGAGCAGTTTTTTCGGCCGTGAATATCCGTAATAGTTTTGAACTAGTCTGAAAATGTTTTCGTGGTTTAATTCCATTAGTGTTAAAAACAAGGGGCTATAGGTATTCCACTGATTTTACGATATCTTGGTCAATGTCTAGTTCAATTCCGTAATCCGAAGTTTAAAAATCCAAAGTCCACATTCTGTGACCCCACCACTGCACATGGTTAAGTGCGATCGTGCAATACCTAGTTATTCACATTTAAAACTGTTGTTAACGGCCGTTGACTCCAATCAAAACCAGTAATCGGATGCTGTACAAGTTTCTAAAATGGTATTTAAAAATATTTAATACTTTTTCTTTAAAATATAAAAACTAGACGCTCCGTGAGCTTAAACTGGGTTGCCTTTTGTACGGGGTGTCACGAAAACTAAGATCTAGGTAAGACCCAAGACCCCGGGGTGGACCGGGTCTTAGCTTTCGTAGTACGAAAACCTTTCTTAGTTTACGAAAACTAAGATCCCTTGTAAACATTGGAAATTACAGGAAAGAAAGCAGGGAGAACTTACCGCTAGTCAGAGACAGCCGGACACAACGCCATGACAAAACTTTTCTTAGTTTACGAAAACTAAGACCTCTTGTAAACAGTAGAGCAAAGGATGGCACAGATAAGCTTTTAAAGAAATATTGCTGGCTTCCCAAATTAACTCCATTTTACACCAGAATCACTAAACAACATGTCATCGTTATGAAAACTACTCCCATATCAAATTTCAACCCACGCATGCAAATTAGTTAATATTTTAATACACAACACGATGAATCCACAAAGGCAGAAGAATCTTACAAAAACCTTTTCCAGCCTAAAATTTTATTGAAACAAACAACATATTTGCTGTTAGAGGCAACAAAAGCCCTTCCTATTTATTCCGTTCGTACAAACAAGCAACACACTCCGTGTCAAAAATCATACGCAGCTAAATAAATTTCTCACCGGAGTTCTGGAGTTTACCTAAACCCTTTTCTGAAGAACGTTTTTCTTGAATAATGAAGCATAAAATAGACAACAAGCTTTCTTTCAAATAATATTGACTGTCAATAATTAGTCACATTTCCAATTATTTTTTCCAGTTTTCTTTTACCTGAAGACCGTGCAGAGTTCATTGCAAATGAATATAAATAGCCAGACAACAGAGATAACACAGATGCATTCAAGGTGTTCGATTTTTTTGATGAGTTTGTTAAAGGAGAACTGAAGGCTAGAAGATCAAATTTTTTTGTGTCTCATTATTGTCGAAATATAACGTCCTTTACTCAAAAAAACAGGAAAAAATCCTTTTTCATCTTGTAAGGCCTTGAATTTGCCCAAAATCCTTGGTTGTTTTTCCAATTTGAACGCCCGCCATTTTGTTTGCTTTTTCTTCCGGTTTCTTCCAAAAAAAGGAAGGTCCGCCGCCATGTTGTGACGTCATTGCGCACAAGCAAGCCGAGCTGGTTTTGACCAAAATCTTCTGTTATCGTACGTGTGAGCAGTCTCAACATAGTACTCCGCTTTCGTCGTCGTTAACACACATAAGTTTATGGCAGAACTTGAACCATTTCTTTCGAACCAATGCTAGAAAGTTCAGGATCCGAGGAAGAGGAAGCAACCGAAAGGGAAGACTAAAGAAGGGGAAATACGACTTGGTCCAGCTGTGATTTTTGCTTGAACTGGGAGGCCGGGACAGCAAGAAAAGGAATGCATCTGCTCCCACGAGATAGAGGAGCTATGAACAAAATCTCAGGTGAATTGATTGTATTCAAAAGGAAATAAAAACAACTTGATTACTACGAGATTCTGTTGGCTGCTATTGTTTTGTCTGTCATTTCGATTCAATTTGAGAAACTTTAGCTTACAGCTCTTAACTATTAACAGATGTGCCGGCCGATCGAGCTATTCGTTGTGTAACGCAGCATTCTATCTTTTCGACCGTGTGTTTACAAAGAAAAGTGCTACAAACTGCCATAGTGGGGTCTGAGTCAAGCACGTGGATTGTGAGCGCTTCAATTAATGAACAACATGTATGTAAACACATAAGCTCTGTTCGTAGTTTTGCGAATTTTCAAAGTTTAATTAAACATCTTTATGATCGTTGTCGAGTTTATAAAACCCAGCTTGAAGTGCGAAGGCTATTCTCGTGCCCCAGTTGCTTGCAAAAACAACTTTTCGGTTCCCTTCACCGGCGCTGGGTTGCCACTGAAATCTCCCTACTAAAGAAAACATAGCTTACTCACTGGCCATGGGTGTAAATGGAATCGATAGAGTCGCAAAGTTAATATTTCATCAATTACATGCAATTATCGCATCGTCCGCTGTGGCCAAGACACCTTCAAAACAGGAGGGTTCGAAATAATGCGAGCAGATGTGACAGTGCTGGATATTTGGCAAGTTTTTTCTTCTAAATTCGGATGATCTATTCCTTGAGAAGGACTTCATTTTAAACAGGGAAACGATGAGAGTTCTACTAGAACAGCCCACAATAGCGCACTGAACCATTTTTCAAGTTTCCCGCGTTCAAGCAAGTGTGCGCATTGACGTCACGCTTAGCGCCCAAGCCTGCTATAGTACAGCGAAAATGGCGGACTTCCATCGAGTGAGCAATACGGATCTTTCTGGCCTCATAAAAACGTCAAAATGTAAGGAACCCCTCAAATACTCGATTATTTCCTTTAACTAAGTCAGGTACTACAAATTTGGCGAAGGAAAAAATATTTCATTTTTATCGTCAGTTCTCCTTTAAACCCATATCCAGCCAGACAAAGTTACCACAGAATTTGCCATTTGGTTTCAGTCTTGTACATAACATAAAAGTTAGTAAAATATTTAGAAATACAGATCACTCGTGGACGACCGCGATTGTTGTCAAAGTCAATTATTCGTCGCTTTGAAAATTCTAGGCCCCAGTTGTTCAAAAGGTGAATAAGTACGCTATCCATCGGATAAATCACTATCCAGTGGATATAGCAATTGGTTTTGCTATGACTTATCATTCCACTGGATACTGATTCATAGCGCTATCCATTGGTTGAACAACTGGGGCCAGATGTTTATTTTTCACCGACTGTCTTGTTTCGAATTGACGTTCCATTTTTGAGTTCCATAAGGGTATATTTTGTTTAAAGATCCACTAAACGCCATTGGCGTTACATCAACTTCGACGCCATTGCAGATTAATTAAATATTATACTTTGTCCACCGGATAAAATGTACGCATTTATACTATCCCCTGAAACCTACCAAAGATACGCACAGAAGACTCCAGGCACAAAAACAATACTTAGCAGGGGAGTGACAGGAAAGACCCTATTGCGCAACTTTTCCGATTGCAATATGGCAACCCAATAATTAGCCCGGTAAGATGTGTTATTGGCATACAATGACCGGATATTGCATTGCATGCAACGAAAACACAAAAACTCGTTTCCGGTCACGCACACAATTCTTTAATACATATTTCGCCATCGCTCTATCGCTTAGTCGTCCGTGGTTTATAATAATAATAATAATAATAATAATAATAATAATAATAATAAATGAATAAGTCCAAAAACGGAGCCGAATGCTATACTAACAAAGCAAAAATGTTTGTGCAATTTGTCCTCGAATTTCTTTCGCACTCAGACTGTTTTAAGCCTAGACCGATAACGTTAAGTCTTTAATTCTATACTCATAGTGACCCTTGGTCAGCATACTGAGACGCAATTAGAAATATAAAAATTGAATTGAACACCCTACAAGAATTAAAAGTTTGTCCTGTTACAGAACTAGCTAGAAGAGAACGTATGAACCTCATGACTCATAAGAGCAGTTAAACAATACTTAAAGAACAAAAAGAATGAGTGGATTCGGCGCCTACGGGTATAATTTTTCTTGAGTGCGTGTCCCCGTGAACGGTAGCGATCAAAAATATAGGGGAATGGTGCCACAATAGTAAAACCAAGTACTCCCTACTCCTAGATGGAACAGATGATAATATGATAATTAACAACTATGGGCCTTATTAGCGCGGCGGCCATATTGGCCATATACTCGGTGAATTGTTGTTTTAGTATATACTAAAACGATTTCAACGATTACAATATTTTCGGGTACAAATCCCGCGCAAGTTGCTCGTAAGTGAATAGAAATTAAAGGATATTCGGCGTTTGAGTAGCCAATCAGAGCCCGCCTTCAACGCTCTCCACCGTTATATCGTATACTAATAACGTTTACATGTATAAGGTATATAGAGGTATATAGAGTATATTGATATAAGGTATATATAATAACGTTTATAGGACTGTAGAAAACAGTTGTTTCCATGAAATTGCCACAAAAGGTTAAACTTTACTAAGGTATACAGTGAACGTAAGAACACCAAAACGTTTTTGTCATTGTGATCAATGTATCCATTCTTGGAAATAAGAATTCAGACTACGGCATATGAAAACCCTGTTTTAAGCCTGGTTTCCATATGATCGTCCGGATCGCCCCGATCGCCCCAGTCGTCTCAAATAATGTTCAGAGGCGATCGGGGCGATTATATGGAAACGGTTACCCAGACGATCGCTTCAACGACCCGGGCGACTGAGACGGCCTTGATCGTCCGGATAGAACTCAGTCCTATCCAAGCGATCGAGATGGACTCAGTCGCCCGGGTCGTCAGCTGTCGTCTGGGTAGTGTTTCCATATGATCGCCTCTGAACATTATTTGAAACGACTGGGGCGATCCGCACGATCCGGACGATCATATGGAAACCAGGTTTTATACTGAATCAGTTGCATAATCACGGATAGACAAAATTGTTCATTAATAATAGCTGTTGCATTATTGCTTTTTTTTTTTTTTTTTTTGACATTGACATTTGACATTGAACTGAAGATTAGATTTGCAACGTGATGTTGTGTGGGAAATGGGATAGCTTCAACGTTCTCTTTCAGGACTCACTTTATAAGACTGTCTGACCCTGTGCACTTGGTTGCAGGATAAAGAAACCTATCCATTCTACCCTATCAAAGGAAAAGAGTACAGGGTTGAACAAGAATTAAACATTGATTTGGCAAACGAAGGAGTTCCTGACCAGGCCACTGAAGTCATTGTTTACGCGACAATTTCAATGATTCAGTTGTCCAAAGAGGAGATTTCGGCTTCTCTCCCGTCTCCTTGGCCTTATGCTTTGACTGGTAGTTTGACTGAGTGGCAGTTACTTTCACAAATCCGTCCTGAGGTTGAACTGATCGTAAGCACCAAGAGCCCTAATGGCGTGATTGAGAGAAAGGTCTTTTGCCCTGGTGGTACTGAAGGAGTGAAATCTTGCAATTCAGCAAACATTTCACTTCCTGTATCATGCAATGGCGATAGAATAGTGCGAATCTTTTTTAAAGGTCAGTCGAAGTTAGTTGATAAGGCCTTTGTTCAAATTGCGGGTTATTACCGCAAGTGATAAAACGTACGGTTAAACCGTTGGAGGTTCAACCTCCTATTGACGCTGGGATTCAAGGGTGATGTTTTTCCATTTGCAATTTGTTATAGATGTCTTTGCTCCGTTGTCGTGAGCACAAGTTTTATATATCGTAAGATCTCAGCTGATTTAAAAGAGTGATATATAATTGGTCGCGAGGGGATACGAATTTTATCCTCTCGTGCTGTTGGTATATCTCACGAGTGAGCGCAGCGTGGCAACCTATTCTAAGTATTACGAGAGTTCTTCTTAAGGGATATTTTCGTGTTAAAACTAGGTAAGCAGAAGGGCTGTAATTCTTTTTGATGGACTGATAAAACCTTAGTTTACGTGAGTGCTGAAGCCTCGGGTTCCAGTGAGAGACATTTCTTTTTCATGAGATCTACGAGTTGCTTGATTTTGCTGTCATCCAATGAATTGCAATTAAAGTCATATAAATTGAAATATTCAGACATCCTCTTTAAATTTGCGTAAACACTATTTTCACCATTGTTGTAAAGCTCAATTGACATTTGTAGAGATTGTTTTACTATTAAATTATTTATCTTTATATTGTAAATTGATGATATTTTTATTGATATCTATGATCGTGGCGTATTTACCAAGTTCGGCGCGTTCAACTTGCCATATTTGACGCTTTGTTATGTTCTTTCACATATCGTTTACAGAATTGTAGATGGGCCCTTTCGATTGTAGAGTTGTACTAGGATTTGAATTCCAACTTAACAAGGGTACCCCAGATTTCACTACTGTAAGTTAAAATTGGTGAGATCATGGAGTCAAACGTTTTCAACGCAAGCTAAGGTTTCAGACCATATCAGTGTGTCGTCTCAAACTAAAGAGGGCATGGAGGGCCTTTTGTCCAAGTGGTCTACGGAAAACGTAAAGTTTCCAGAGGATGAGATGCAAGTTCCTAGGTAGGTGTAGTTTTGGACAATGTCGATTTTTTCATTGCCAGTGTAGAAGCTAGAAACGCATTTTCTTTTGAATTTTTGGAAAATCATTATCTTGGTTTTCGTAGGATTAATTTTTAGCATCCAGGAGTTGCAATACGAGGATAAGGTGTTCAAGCAGTTTTGAAGTCCTACTTTAGATCGTGATAAAACAGTTAAGTCATCTGCACATAAAAGGGAGTTGAGTTTCATTCCATTTGGTAAAACTAATGGTTCAGATAGGATATTGTTAAATGAAAAACTAAGGCCAGTTTCAAACGTCGAACTTTACATTTGCCGAACCTAATGCAAATGAGCGAAAACAATAGATTTTTCTCATTTGCATTAGATTCGGCACATGTAAAGTTCGACGTTTGAAACGGGCTGAAGTCAGTAAGATGCAGGTTAAATAGAAGCGGGCGTAAGATTCAACCTTGGCGAACGCCTCTTGCGTACTGAAAAGATCGCGTTTTATTACTTCCTAGCCTGACAGAGCAAGTAGAATTCGTGTATAAGCTTTTTATTAGGCTAAAAGAACTCCCTCCGACATTATATTGTAATAGTTTGTAGAGAAGTCCATTGTGCCATACCGAATCGAAGGCTTTTCTGAAGTCAACACAGCATGCATATACTTTGGTCTGATGACTATGAACGTATTTATCGATTAAAGTTTGTAATGTTAGACAAGGTCTGCTGTGCGATTATTAGAGTATTCATTTCTTGATGTGAATTAAGTGGTTCGTTTGAGTGGAGTGATTGGAAATGTCATCCATCAAATGACATCCAGTTTCTTCTGTAACGGGAGGGATGCTTGTTTTCTTTACGGTGTCACCCATTAATTCATTGATTTTATTAGAGAGGGACCCACGGGTGAAGTGCAATGCCCGAGGCCCATAGAGCACTGAATAAGAAAACAACCGCATCACGTGAGGGTGCACCCCTAAGAGTCGAGCCGCCAAACTAGCTCGCCGGGGGATCGAACCCCGCGTCAGAACCAAGAACCTAAACGTATATGGAACACCAGTGTTTTCAGAGTGTGTTAATATTGTGACGTGCTCGTTGTCATAGTAACAGCAGCCATCAGAAAGCCTCTCATATTTTGTCTGCATCTGCCCTAAAGAAGATAGTTTCATTTCAGCCTGTCCACTTTCGAGCATTACAAATTGGATTTTTTTTAAGTTAAAGACAGAATATTGGTGTTGTAGATGGCTTTCTTGGTGCGTTACGATAATAAGTGTATTTTACTAAGCAATAATTTACACGTATCAGACGCCATATTGGAAGCGCGTTGATAGGTCTGGGGCGGGTGACAAAACAACGGGGTGGGGAGTGGGAAAGACGGGGAGAGCAAAACTATGCTCGATTACCAGCCGCTGTTCGGGAACCGGAGCCCGCGCTCCTTCTCGAAGACACGGTGAGCCATTGTTGATCTTCGCCAATCAGAGACTCGCCTGCCCAAACCGAGCAGGCATAAATTATATTTTTTAGAAGAAATGTTCCAATTCTGGCTGTGAAGGTATTGCCTGTGTTCGAGCTTTACAGTGCCTTTAAGGTGGGAAACACCCGATATTTCGAGAACGGAAAGTGTTCGACACGCTGGAGAATGGTCTTGTGTGGGATACGATGGTGCTAGCACTTTTAGGATTTAAATTTTATCAAAATTAGTTTAAATTCGATGCTAAAGCATACGTGCAACCCGGCATTGCAACTTCCGCAATAAAGGCAAAGGAAAAGGTCTTAATTTTAACGAGGGTAACACGTGACAGTGAACTAGAGTTACTGATGTACTTGTGGCCCTCGGCCCATCTACCCTCCCCCCCCCCCCCCTCTTCCCTACTATACTACACGGTACAAAACGTACAAGCTGTTAATAAACAAAGGAAACAATGATTAAGACAAAGAGGGTTCGGATCAAACAGAAAAGCAGTTTTTACTTTTCCATTCTTATGAAATAACTTAAGTCCATGGCAGGTGAGAGATGGGAAATAAACTGCAACTGATGGAGCTCTACTGCACTGCCCTCGTTGACTGCTTCATTATGATTCCTTCTACTTAAACAACCTCAGCTACGGTAACCATGGAAGAGACCAACAACCAAAGTTTTGATATTAAAAAGCCTGTCAAAACAGCTTTCATACAGGAAAGGTACAAATTTTTCAAAATGTATTTACTATAGTAGAAGACAAAAATGAAAATAAAAAGCGAAACATCTTTCGCAAAAGCTAGGTGACCTACCGGTATTGAGGCCGACTTTTCTCCCTCGTCGCCTTGTCTGGGGACAAGTTATCTGGAGAGATTAATGTTCTCCCTCTCTCTCTATCTCTCCCTCCCTTCCCCTCTCCCTCCCTCTCTCTCCCAACTGATCATAAGTGAAATCCCCTGCTAACGATACGAAAATTTGAGTATTATTGGTACCTTGATCCCCGCAACCCGGCTTAACATTGCTTTAAAACAGCTTTGACACGAGAACTGTTCAAATTTTGCGAATTTTTTTTTCAACCACGCTAAATATACCATTGCCACACTGACGCAAAATTCTGTTCGCCTACCTTGCTGCATGTTAACCAAAGCTTTCAAAACTTGAGTTCTCTCGCTCTTTATACCGCTATAATTGATGGAGGGCAGGTAGTGACAGAGCAGTTTCCATATCATGTATTAATCATGACGCTTCCGGATAAATCGATTGAGACTCCTGTTGCATCATATCATACGAAATGAAATAGGCCACTTCGGAAAATACCATAAAACTCTTTGTTTGTCCCCCCAAATTTTGCATAAGCATTGTTTTTGTTTTCTCTTGGGGCCATTGTAAGTCCCAAGAGAAACTGGAAACTGGAATCAAAAATTTGGGGGGACAAACAAAGAGTATTATGGTATTTTTCCGAAGTGGTCTATAAGTTTGGAATGAATGTTTGAAGTTTGCGATGGTGACGAGAAACTTGTCATATGAAATCAGTATAAAGTTTGGCAAATTTTGGCGTGTAATGTACGGCGCCCATATTATGGCCCAGTGTCCAAATTGTTTTGGACACGTGGTAGGAGAAACTCCAAATGGAAAATGAATGTTGCTTATGGGGACGAGGATGACCGCAGGATGACCGCAGGATGACCGCAGTCCCACGCTAAGCAGAAGGTCATTTCGGTGAAAATGGCTTAATTTGGTCTGCACTCCACAATAAAAAGCAACACAAGCTTCAACCAAATAAGTTTATTTTGGGAAGGCCTGGCGAGACCCAATCCGAACCATTCTCTCCTAACATAAACATTCTCCTACGCTATTTTTACAAAATGAGCGACAACTAAAGCTCAGTTATTAGGCCGGCATTACAGACCGCGCTAATGCTACATCTCCGAGTAAGCTCGCAGGCTTAAGTAAGGCTGGGGAGCCACGACATCACACATCACGCGGTTAGCTCCATTTAAGCTTGCAGGCTTCTTGCCAGACAGCCTGGGGAACTACCTTTCTGTCATTATACATCACACGTTAGTCCTACATATGTCTCCATGTAAGCTCTAAGGCTACTTGCCAGTTAGGCTTGGGAACTACAGCTCTGTCATTACATATCACATTATCCCCATGTAAGCACACAGGCGTAGTGCCAGTTAGACTGGGGAACCAATTCCGACACATTTATGTTAGTGGACCTGCAACACCAAGTCGAAACAACCTTTATTGTTAGTCTGGTTGAGATACCAGAACAGAGACAATGAACATGGCACTGAGTCTACATACATTCAAAGCAAAATATTTGATGTCATTCAACCGGGCCTACAATAACGCCATACACTAACAGAACAGGGAGTCAGGATGGTTTAGTGGTCATCAATCGTGCCTCCCACCTCTGTGACCCAGGTTCAACTGTGGCCTCAGGCCGTATGTGGGCTGAGTTTCAATCGATCTCAACCTGATTCCGAGGGTTTTTCTCTGGGTACTCCGGTTTTCCTCCTTCCTGAAAATCGACTCCCAGTCAATTACATCTGGCTGGGTTTGCGGTGCTCCGAGATCACACATGGATCGTATGGCGGCAGCCGTGAGCGCCTTCACATGCATTTGGCCCGATCCCGTTGAGCCGGTTGATCCTGAAAAGCCGTTGTAGGGAGTGGTCAACTAAGCGCACATTTACATTTACATTTACATTTACAAATCAAGCGCAAGACAGATGAAAAATACCAGGCAAGAAATGAATCACGCGGTAATACATATGAAATTGAATGGCCTATACATACACAAGGAGAAACGGATGAAACTGATTCTAAAACTACCTGAGCTGAGCGACCGCTCATACAGCAAATGCGGTCAGACAGAGGCTAGAAAAAACCCCTGTGGGGAAAAATTTGCAGAAAATCGGGGTAGGAACCATGGTTGGAGCCCACGAGGTGAGAAGCCTATCCTACGAGGCTTTACAGAAAGTAAAACAGACGATCTAACCGAGGAATAACATCTGAAAGAGCACTAAAAGAACAAGAGTTAACGAAGCGCAAAACGCAGTTGGTTCTGA
>OX421452.1:6549299-6551799 GCA_949126865.1 Montipora capitata | reverse complement strand
GAACCAGTGGTCAGAGCGGGTCTTGAACATCTCAATGCAAGCGCCCTAACCAGTAGTCCGCCGCGGCACTGCCTCCTCGAACGGCTCTCAGTTTCACCGTTGTCTTTGTTGCCTACAATGAGGTACGTCATGACGCTAAGAGAAACCAAGGGACCCGACCCTCGATCTGTGTTGTTATCACCATCATTATCATGCATGATCGTCGTCACCATTGTGTTTGTTTGTAAAAGAATGACAGATAGAGCGCCCTTGGTATGGAAAAGTGTTCGCAATTTGTTTCACGGACCAATGTTTGGCCTGATCAAAACAAAGCCTCTCCTTATTCTAGCAAAGGAAACTCCTAATATGGGCAGTAAACAATTCGATTGGCCAATCACATTACTGCATTTCAAATGAAGTCAAAGCGAAATGCTGATCCCTTTCCAGAAAGTTCCATATAGAGATCGATGACTTTGTTTGCATCCGCGTTCGCTAAGCCAATGAAAATTCGAGCTCGTTTGTCTTTGTTCGATAAGCCAATTAAATGTTTTGAATTTTTGTTTACGTTCTGTTTTTACTTTTATTTTTCAAGGTCGTATAAAAGTCGCTCTTATCTGTCACTTGTCAATCGCTACAAGCAAGTCACCTGAGAAAGACGCCGAAAAGGAACTCGAAAGTTCGTGTTATTGAGAGAATTGTTGAACCCGGAAGACATCTTTCTCTTTACTGTTATGAGTTTAATTAATTAACTGGTCCAGGTAATTCTGCTTTCGCTGATATCAATATTCTTATAATTGATTTTTGTCATCGCTTTTCACTTTGGCAGGATTTATTTGCAACATTAATTTATTTACGGCTTAATTGCGACAACACGGGTCGTTTTCAGCTTTCAAAAAAATAGGCACGATTACGTAAGTTTCGAGACAGAGCCTGCAAAAGGGACTTAAAAACATAGTTAGCTTAGACTTATTGGTGATTTTTTTCTTCAAGTTGTGCGCTGTTGCCACATTTCTGCATTGCAGGCACATAAAAATAGAATTTTGAGCGGAGTTTTCGTCAAAAACGCGACTCGATAAGAGTTGAGGACATACTTCTTCATTTAGAAGTTGGACTATTTTTAACGAAGACTGATTCAGTCATTCTTATTTTCTTGTCAGCTGTAACTTTAACACGAAGAAGAGAAAAACTTAAATAAGGTTGTTACTATGTAAAGGAAAAATATGTGTTTTACCAAAATTAATATCCAATTGCACGAGTATCTATCTTTCACTATTTGCGGTAGTCTATGTTAAATTCAACCTTTGTCTCATAGTTTCTCTGTCATGTACTTCCTGTATCGTGTATTGTAATCTATTTCTTCTATAATCCTCTACACTATTTGCATAGGAAATGGTATGTTTTGTTATTTATGGCCACGAATGATCTTTTGAGAGTTCAAAACATCAGGAGCAAGTTTATACGATTTTTTCTACTATAGCGAAGATATCGTTGACGTCACCTTTTGTCATTAATGTGCCAACCAGAGCCTCATTGGCTGTCGAAACAAAGAGTCTTTTGTTTCTGTGGTTGGCACATTTGAATAGCAAAAGAAATGTTTGTAAACAGATATCATCCCTTTAGTATCAATGAACTAGTGGACTACTGCAAATCCTGCATTTTGATTGGCTACGCTACTAGAGGACAAGTAGTAATAGGCCACTTCGGAAAATACCATAATACTCTTTGTTTGTCCCCCCAAATTTTGCATAAGCATTGTTTTGGTTTTCTCTTGGGACCATTGTAATTCCCAAGAGAAACTGAAAACAATGCTTATGCAAAATTTGGGGGGACAAACAAAGAGTATTATGGTATTTTCCAAAGTGGCCTATAGTCCTCGAGTAGCGAAAAACGTGACGCTTTCTTTCGTTTCATTCCCAAATAATTATTTCTTCAACTTGCATTCGCTAACTTTATTATTGCCTTTTATGTCCGACTAGTTGGGTGATATTAAACCAATTAGACCCTTCGCCCGCAAGGGACTACGGACTACGGGTCTAATTGTTAAATATACCCTACTTAACAAAAATTTATTCAATCTCTGTGTTTCCATAGTAACTTCTGTATTGCACTCTATAACCTATTTCAACTTCACTACACAGACAAATGCAACCCATTAGGTTTATTTTGGTTTCTTTCGTCCTCGCACCAGAGACAAGCATGAACAACCTAGCAACCCGATTACCTGTGACATTACCGTATACGAAAAACCAAAAACCCCCCGTGAGGAACAAAAACTTGAAACGTATTCCCTGAACCAATGCAGTGCCACGAACCCTCGGGAGTAAATAAAGTGGTACTATGATCAAAAAATCATTTTCTTTTTTTCTTCAGATTTTGAAAGCGTAGTCGCTGAACACCTAACTGGCAAAATTTTGAGCTTTGAGTTTTATCCAAAGGCTGTTTATTTTGAGTGTAAGTTTTGGATTTCACGGTCCGCCATTACTTACGTTCAAAACTGACCGATTGGACCTCATAGGGTTGG
>OX421452.1:6534299-6544299 GCA_949126865.1 Montipora capitata | reverse complement strand
CTCGCAAAAAGATGAAACTGGATACAATGTTGTTTGTGGTAACATTCTTGATTCATGGTTGATTACATGAGCCGTACAATGCTGTGTAATGTTCGACTTTGATCAATAGTCCTTAGTATTGCGATAGGTGAAGTGCTAATCGTGTTCTTGTATTGAAACCGTAGAAATGCAAAACTGGCTTGGTAAGGAAAACGCTTTACTAGTAAACACCGTTACCCACATTAAGAGCAACACATTCTACAGTGGATTTATGATCAGGCCCCATGAAAGAATGCCATGTAGGAAGTAAGTCCTATGCGAAATTTAAACAGAATGAAATGTTTTTGACCCAAGCGCTTTAAATGGATTCAATATCCGCAGGTTGAGAATTTGATCGTGACACGAAGTAACGCCGTGACAGCAAGCGGATGTTATTTTTACCAGCGCTTGTCTATACAAAAGGGACAAGGCCACCTTGCTTTCAGCTTTACTCTTGACATGTAATTAGAACCAAATAATCAAAGAACAGGAACATAAGACAAGTTTAATAATCGGGGAGCCAACGATGTCAAGACACCAAAAGTTGGATATTGCTTCTCTTTAAAAATTTTCTTTCACGCTCGATTTTTCTCACGCTTCTGCGTTTTTTTGGGAAAATCTGAAAAGTGATTTTTGAATCCAAAATCGGATTTTGCTTTTTTTTGGCCAAATCCAAAATCGGATCACGAATCCAAAGTATCCACACTCGAGGAGGATACTTCGGATTAAATCTAAATCCAGATTTTTGAGATTCATCGCCTCAGCGTTTTTTTGGGAAAGGATTTGAAAAAAGTATTTTCGACAAGCGGTTGTCCATGCAAAATGATACGCAACAGCTACCGTACGTGACAGTTTAGCCCAAATGTTTTTCTCGCGCCATTTCTCGAAGACATGAATAGGTCGAAAACAGTTAGGTTTCCTGCAAATTTTACACCAGAAATTACACTAAAAGTTTCTTGACAGCAATAATATTGTTAGCACCTTTCCTACAGCTAAAAAAGCATGTTCTTCGTCATTTCTTTTTATCAATCGCTAAGGTATTTTTTTCTGGTGGCATTTTCATTTAAGAATTTCTCCAAAACAAACTTAACCCCTTTTTTTTTCTTTGTAAAATTTGCACGCAACTCTGGGTTTGTTTGTTTGTTTTCGTTATCATGAAAAATAATCGTTTTTCGGATTTTGCGTTTTTTTGACGCTGAAGAATCCATTGATCCGAGATCAGAAATCCGTTTTTGGATTTTCCCATAAAAACGCACCCTTTATCATTTGATCAAAGTAGGTATCCTAGTTACATGGGTGCTCGTTAAATGTCGCCCCTAATAGTTTTAGTTCGTTCTTTCTTTTGATATCCGGTAAAGGTTCTGGGAGGGGCTTTTTGATCTTCCCTCTAAGAATCATCTCCCAGGTCTTCTTAAGATTTAGCATCATTCGATTCTCTGTAGCCCAGCGTTGGATGTTGTTAACCTCTGCTTGCGATTGATCAACTGCGCCAGATCTGACAGGGACACTAAGGGTAATATCGTCAGCGTACTTCACAAGAAGATTACTGCTTGGATTTGCAGCTGTGATATCATTCACCATTATAGAGAATAGAACAGCACCTAAGACAGTTCCTTGTGGTACCCGTCTATTAATATCAACATACTTTGTGGTCACTAAGGAAGCTTATTATCCAGTTGGTGATGTAAGGATTAAGATCACAAAACTTAAGTTTATCACAGACTGGAGTCAAAAGAAAGAACCTTGACAAAGTCGGTGCCTTTGTCAACCCAGTTTAGCCAGTGATGTTGACATTTAATAAGGGTCGTGGTAGTATTTAGTCCTTCTTTGTGAGCAAACTGGTCAAATTTAATTTTTGACTTCAGTGCAGAGGATTATGACTCTTGCTTGCAGACAACCCGTTCAAATATCCTCATAATGATGTTAGTAAGTGATATGGACCTTAACTGGTTACAGTCATTTAGAGGAGACTCTTAAGGAATAGGGGATACATTTTCCCATTGCCACATTGAAGGGACTGGATGATGTTTAAGGGAACTATTAAAGATCTTCGTAATAATTGGAGCGAGGTGAGAAGCATAGTCCTGCCTGAGCCAATATGCGAGTTCATCAAGTCCAGATGCAGTTCTCTTTTTGTACAAGGAGATTTCTGACTGAGTGTTCATCTACTGTAGGAACCCGGCACACCTCGGGTATCTGTATTGGCTCTGGAGTTACATACCTCTGGTCAGTATTAATAGATTGGAATTTTACATTTATATCCTCAGGAGATAACACTGAACTAACAGGGATTCCGTGCGTTTCCTTCCCCTGATCCTATCGGAGGTGTCCCACCACCCCTTAGAGCCCTTAGAGTGTTTCTTATTTTCGCTGTTCACGGTCATCACTTGATTCATGCGGATGAGAGAATTCATCTTCTCCTGCCGCATTTGATTCTCAACCGCACCACAGTAACGTGGGATCTTGTTCCTGAGATTGCAAACTTAAGGTGCTTCACTAATTGGGACATAGGGTGGGTCTCTTGATGACATCTTAACTTTGATGAGAGGAAAACTTTTATCAAAGATTGCCCATAACTTGTCAGTAAAAAGTCTAACACATTCCTCAGAGTCATCCAAGGTGTCTGCAAAATTCAAGTCACATTCCTCTAATTTCCTGTCCATAGCCATTTTACGATGGTCGCGAGTATCTCTAAAAAAGACTTATTTCCTACTCGGTTTAGCAGGAACAAGATGGTCAGATCTAACAAGTCCAGGGTGTACTTTTCCTTGTTTCCATAGTAACGGAGAGTTAGTAAGAAAAACATCCAAGATACGGCTCCCTCTTGTGGGGACTTTCACCATTTGCTCAAACCCATGTTGACGCATAAACTCCCCGATGTTTAACTGATTGATGTCACCAGCTATTATGATCTTGGTATTGGGTTCCTCAAGAAGAATCTGGTCACAAGTATCAGACTAAAAATCAAGTAGCTCAGCCGCATCGTTGATAGGATCTGGTGGATGATAAATGCTTGAAACATAATATTCAGAGTTCAGTGTAATGATTTTACACCAAACAGACTCAGATTCAAAACTCTCAGTGACCTTTACTGATTTTATTTTCCAGACGTTCCTGCAAATGACCGCAATCCCTCCACCAGCTCTTAGGTCAGCCCGGTCTTTCCTCACCTCAATGTAACCATTTGGGCAGATTGAAAAATACTGAGTACGAACAATCGGTTCGCGACACAAAAACATTAAATGGATTTTTAGGGACGATCATCGCCAAAAGCAGCCTGAAAATTTCAAGCTTAAACGTAATGGATTTTTTTCAAGCTTTTCTTCCCGTACTGTCCTAGTTGCGTTCATTGCGCTTGAAGGCAATGGTTCTCTCGCAGTACTTTAACATTTGTATTCGTATTTATATTTTCCACGGCGCTTTCAATATTGCTAGTAGATGAAACGACACCATACCCTTGATAAGCACTCAAATTTTGACTTGCGAGAGTGCAAATGCATAACCCAGCGAGGAAACAAAATTAATGTTTCTTAGGAGTATTCTGAATCGAAACGCTTCGTCCCAGGGGAGATCTACACAGCGCTGATTGGTTCCTAAGTAACCCGCACGTGATTTCCAGATGACAGTTTCTTAACAAAGGGAAAGGAATGTGTGGCTCGTTTGAGCAGACGCTCCTGGGGGAGGAACGCGTGACGAATCCCTGAAAGTGTTTGCATGGGAGGCCAATAGTCGCGCAGAGTTTCCGAATTATCGAATTAATCATTAATCTGGGAGCATTTTCCACGAGAACTCTGGTCTCATCCTTTGCCATGAAGTTCGAAGCATGTGGAGGAAACCGCCGTTGACATGTTTTAAAAATTATAAAGATGTTAGGAAAAAAAACACTCTGGACAACTTTTGAGCATATTAATGCTCGGCCTAAGCTATAAGGACGAGTGAAAAGCAAATGAGAGCGCAAGAAAATCCAGATGTCGACCTATTTGCGTTGTGTTAGAAAAAGGGAACCATCTGTTCGGCAAGCGACTGAAAAATCATATCTTCTGTTTTACTTGGCATAATAAGTTGATGCAAACGATAAAATATCTATTCAAAGAAAATATTTTTCTTAAAAATTTCCATGATGCGTCGATTACATTTATTTGACTTTTCTGGAAAGAAACGCCTTTTGGTTTTTCTTATCACGAGCCTTTGAGAGGCTATTGTGACAAGATTGTAGCGTCGCGGCAAGCAAACGTTTATAAAAAATTTTCCTGGAAAACTACAGGAAAGCATGTTTTTCCTTCTTCGAGGAATGAAGATCATTTATGGCCTGACTGTTTTTCTGTGTTTGTATCCGGTTTTGCAAAGAAATCAAGTAAAGAAACGAAACATTTCTTTGAAATGACCTACTTAAGTAGTACAAAGAGTACGATAAAAATATTATAGCTGACGTACGTGGTTTATGACTCGCAAAAATATATTCACTTTCCATGCTAGACCGGGACTAAATTAGATAAGAGTGTTGGTATTGGCATGGTAGGACTCCCCAGCACAGTCACAAATGAGTCTACATTTGTAGATACCCGTTTCCGCAAAAATCAGTTGTCATGTCCCTGAAAAAAACATGGTAGAAGCTGTCACGCGTGATATGGCTTCTTCTGATTGGTTAAAATTGGCGGCCCTTTGTTTCGCGTGCAAAGTGTATCTAAAATAAATCCCATTTGTGACTGTGCTGGGGTAAGGCCGCATAGTGATAGATCAACACACTTATCTAATTCACTCTTGGTTACACTACCGTAATTTCCGGTCGATTACCCGCGGGTAATGCGTTAATTTTCCAGTAAACCGTCTGTTCTGTGGAAACTGATACAGATAGTGGTAACAGTGAGCCAGTGTGGTTTGTATTGAGTGAGTTAGGAGTGAGGGCGAAATCCACTCTCTCTAAGGGGTAAGGACAGGGGGTGCGTAGAAGCGGTTGATAGGGAGGAGTGGGGGTGGGGAATTGGTAGCTTATATTCAATTGTGGAGAATAGGCTTCTTCAAAAGACAATGGGATTTTCGGAATTTTACGGTAATTGCTTTTATTTCTTCTTACACAGGGAAAACATGATTCCTGGAAAGTCAAATGATCCCGGCACTGGGAAGTGTATTGTGTTTGTACACCTGTTGAATGATTTTGTGATGCCCTGTTCAGTGGACCCTCAAAAGGTAAAAAGCAACATTTAACACTTTCTTACGTTATTGAGAGTTGGTAAGGTAGGTAAGCGCTTTCCGAGCCAATGACCCAACACGCCGGTGCTTATACCCGGTTTCCGTAGCATTAAGCGACTAGGAGTATTTTTAACTCCCCCCTGGATGGGATGCTAGTCCATCGCAGGGTTACCCCCAGCATTACGCCGGTACCCATTTATACACCTGGGTGAAGAGAGGCACCGTGGGAGTAAAGTGTCTTGCCCAAGAACACAACACAATGTCCCCGGCCAGGACCCGAACCCGGACCACTCGCTCCGGAGTCGAGCACACTAACCATGAGACCATCGCGCCTCCCATCAATTGAGAGTTGGCGCACTGCTAATTGCCCATCACCAGTGTGGCCTGGGATCGATTCCCAGATCTTACCGCATATTTGGCTTGCATTTGTGGGTTTTCTTCTCCGTGCACAAAGGTTTTCCTCGATCTGGCACTCCAGTTTTCCCCACTACAGAAAACCAACATTAAGTTTGATTTGATTTCATTTAAAGGTCGTATCTTAGATACCTGTTTGGGTTAATGCACTTTTCCTCATTAAATAAAGACTTTTAGTATATATTACACACAAGTGAATGGTGCTTTCCACGCATTCTGATTGGCTAGCTTGGAGGTTAATAGCAAGGGAGTATTCACTTCTGAGGAAACGGAAAAGAACAAAATGGCTTCCCGTTTCGCATTGGTTTGAATGAAAAAATCCCTAAACCGTTTCTTTTGTTTTTCCTTACTTAAGCCGGACATATGATATTTAACAATTATTTTTATGAGTGCTCATTGGATATGAGATTGTAAATAACCAACGAGGCGCGTGGCACCGAGGTTTGCATCCACGTGATGAGAGGGCCATGTTGGTGTACAAAACAATAGAAAATGGCCCCACACGTTTTGCATAAAAATAGAGTCAAATTCCCAAAAGACATTTTGCTGCATTGTTCTGTACACCAACATGGCCGCCGTGACGTCAGATGCAAACCATCAATAACCAGTCTCATATCCAACATGCGCGAATGGAATAATCGTTTTTATCAGTAGCTCATTACTAGGAGCCAACAACAGCCCTATATTCCTGCCACGGCGTTTTCAGCGTTTTCGGCGTTTTCTCCACGGCGCTTTTTAGATTGAATTTCCCGTGAATGAGACTCCCTAGAGAACCCGATGATCAATCACAAGAAACTAACTTGACGTCATAGCGTCACCGAGCCGAAACTACCTTTGTTTTTTTGGCGGAAAAGGTATTCTAAAAATAGATCGGTCGGTAAAAATGACATATAGTATGGGAGTTCCTCACTCCTGGTAATGGGCCCCTGTTTTTATTAAATTCCCATCACATTCTGAACACTTAAACACTTGGAAATTAAAGCCAATCAGGTTCCAGCTTCACAAAACTTAACGCAATTTAATCATTTTCCATATACCATATAAGGTCATACGGTATATGAGCTGATAACCAAGATTGAATGAATCAGTGAGAAAGCTAGAGACGCGGACGGCAACCGGAAGAGAACATTTCGCGTGCCAGGACAGTGGTGTCTTCCACATTTTTATACTAAACATTTCTTATGGAGAAAAATGTGGTTGTGCGAAGACAAGTTAAAAGGGAAAACAGCTCACTTCCAGTTGCCGCCCGCGTCTCAAAAACGCGCATGCTTAAGCTCCCTAATAGAGCCGAAGCACGAGAGTGCTGTGTATGCAAAAAAAAATTCGAGCGTAAATTTTTATCTGGTGATTCAAGTCAGAGTCAGTAATTGAATTTTTATTAGGCTTACTTAAAACCAGTTAACGTGTATTTTGGCCTAACTGACGGTGTTATATGTAAACATTCTCGTAATTTGGGCACCGGATATTTATGTATCAAGCTTAATACGGTTACCCAGTAATTGTATGAAAGCCTGCTTTTCAATCTCAGGCTCTACCATGTATATTTATGTATATATATTGTCCATTACACGTGAGCCCGAAGATATGAATTTAACGTTCTCCTGGCAAGGCCAATATCTCACTCGTTCGCGCAGAGATATTGTTCTTTCCACCACAGGGCCCCCACACAATTTTAGTGTAAGCTTTCGTAATTTTATAATAAATGCATTGGATTCCCCGTTTGCTTCATCTGCAGTGATATATCGATAGATATGTGCATGGAGCAATGTTAAAATAGGGCTGGTATCACCTTACCTGCGGTTTACTGTTGTTCTTTTGCCTCAGAAGTGGTATTTTGAGCGATTTTGAAGATTTTGAGTTCACTGTTTACTGTGCCTCTCAATAGAAGGACAGGGGTGGTCCATACACATATTTATTGATATATCGCTACAGAAGAAGCAAACGGTGAATCCTTTACATTTATTTTAAAATTACAAACGGCAACACAAGCAGATTGTGTGGGCTCCCTGTGTTGCCACTAGAACATAGAAGTTATATCTTTTCGCCACCGTGTAGTATCCTCTATATATTACTCAGTGTTAAGCATTGATGTAAGCCGGCGAGTAATTTCTCTTGTTAATCATGCAATATAGGGTCAATTTAATCATCCCATTTCTTTCCGTCTATGTATAGTTGCCAAAACAAAATTACTTCAGGTACATCATGCGTCCGGGGAAAAGGTTTGAAATGTTCTGAAAGTCAAAAGAGAGAAATCGTGATGCTGTACGTTGTGAACTACTTAAAGTCAGCCATTAGTGTTGATAGTTTTAATACAAGGCCAACAAATCCTTGAACATGTGAACAGCGATTTGCAATTTTATTTTCCTGTTTTACTTTATCAGTCGCTTGTCGAACAGATTGTTGATGTCGAAAACGTTTGCGGCCAGTTTCCAAAGGATACGTATTTTGTGCACGGAGGGAAAACTGTAAGTATTTCAAGACTTTTCAGGGTTCTTGTTATGTATGTTCAGCTGACAAGTTGGACCTGGGGTTTGGACTTTTTGATCAATTTTTCGTAATTAATCCGGTGGAAAAGTTATGTAGCGGTCTGTGGTCGTCTGTGGGACGACGTTCGTGCTAACATCCCAAGTGGAATATTTTAAGGGGATCATGCAGTTACTTATTCCAAAATTGAAAAAAAGAGTGGCCGAGTACACTTCAACTTTTTTTTTTCATAGTAAGTTAAGGTGCGAATTTCTGTGGTCATCAGTTCTACTCTTGGTGTGAATAAAGTACAGTAATATACACGAGAAAAAACTTGTGAATCTCCAAATTCAGCTTGACAGTGGTTAATAGTGCTAACAGCTTGCTTTAGTGCACTTCTTCCCATTTAAATCCTTTGAGATGCTTTCACGACAAAAGTTCACTGAAGTTATCCCTGTCTGACGGGGTTCAGTAATATCTGGATGGGAGACAATATAGATATACGAAGTGTTATTTCCTTTCGTATACGCCATACGCATCGCAATGCCTGTTTTTCAATCGGAATACGCATATTTAACGGAATCCTGACCATTCATCACTTTAGGAAATACAAGTACAGAAAGTGCGAAAGAGAAGGTACGAACGAAAGGCACGTTGAAATGAATGGATAGGATAGGATAGATAGATGGTTTTATTCAAAATCATGGCAGCCAACAGGCTGAATTATGATATTCGTAACAATATATGTAAATATGTAAAAATATATATGAAAAACTAGAGAAAAATTATATATTAAAATATGTAATATGAGGATGTATGTATATATAAAAAAACGACTAGTTAATATAAATTAAATATAATTGTGTAACTAAGTATCCCTAATTAAAACTATAAAACGGTGCCGGCTTTCCTTGCATTGTTATTAATAAAACTTAATTGTGTTCTTTTAGTTAAGAACTTGGTGTTACTAAATGTTCTTGTTTTCCTTAAATTGTAATGACAAACGTTTTTGGCAGGCAAAAATTTGTTCAGTTTGTGTCCTGGTCTGCATGCTTCCTTAAATAGTTTACATGTAATCATCTGGCGCCTCTCCGATAGTTTTACTAGACCAGTTTCATCTAGTGCTTGCTCGTAACTTCTGCCCGGATGAATAATGCGCAAGGCACGCTTCTGACAGTACTCTAGATCATTGGAGAGATATTGTGGCAGGCTATCATGAAATAATGCACATGCATGCGTACTCCATCATAGACCGAATACAGGTGATGTAGAAGGTTGTAAGGTCCTTTGGTTTTACTTTGGCTCGTTTAAGTTGACTCAGAAAGTATAAACGCTTGTTAACTTTCTCAGTTGATAACTTCGTCCACATGGTCATTCCACTTCAGATCGTTTGCTATAGTTATGCCAAGAATTTTGGCTTTACTAACACAGTCAATGTTCTTGTTATTGACCTTTATTGACTCAAAATCCCTGTTGGATCGTGTAAAACTAATTCGCAGTTCTTTACATTTATCTTCGTTCAGCTGGAACTTGTCGGCAGACACTTGTTGGGATAGGTCATCAACATACTGCTGGATCTTACTTGTAAGGTTCTTTAATACAGTTTCAGCTATGGTTGTGTCGTCAACATACTTCCATATTGGAACTCCGTTGATAGAAAGGTCGTTGATCATGATGGTGAACAGCCATGGACCCAATTTAGTCCCTTGGGTAGCCTGCGTAGCATGGCGGTTTTTTGTCGAGCCGGGCGCACGAGCGGCGAAGCCGCGAGGAAAATAAAAACCGCCTGCCCGGATTCGAGGGGTTTTTGACTGCCGCCCCCTTCACATCATTTTGACACCCGCGGTGACAACTTGTCTGGTTTCAATTTCCCCAGCCAATCATAGGCTTGATAGTAATATGAAAGTTCGCGAAA
>OX421452.1:6519299-6524299 GCA_949126865.1 Montipora capitata | reverse complement strand
ACCATTCATGAGGGCAATGTATTCATTATTGGCCAAACCTGAGGTTGAGCTGATTGTGAGCACGAACAGTCCTAACGGCGTGATTGAGAGAAAGGTCTATTGTCGTGGTGGTGAGCAGGTGCAGTTCCGCAATTCAGAAAACATTTCACTGCCTGTTGCATGCAATGGTGATAGAATCGTGCGAATCTTTTTCGACGATCATTATCGGTCCCTCTCAGAGGCCTCTGTTCAAATTGTGGGTTATTACCGCAAGTGTTAATGGTTAAACCGTTGGCGGTTTCAATGTTAAATGTTGCACCTCTTATAGACACTGGGATTCAAGGGTGATTTGTTTTCATTTTAGATGTCTGTGCTCTGATCTCATGACACAAGTTTTAACGAGGAGCTCCGCGCGCTGGCGCAAAACAAATGGCAAATACGTCGATTTGCTTCTATTTTGATAATAACTGAAAAACTGTCTGATAGATCGTTTTTCAAAAATGCTTTTGGTTTCGTCTTGATATTTTTTTATTAATTTTTAGTAATTCCAAAATTTTAACAGTGGTCGTACGACTAGGTTTTGAGAAAAAGGCCTTTAAAATGTCTAGTTTCCAGTCCCCCCTCCAGGAGCTCGGTCACTATATTTAGCATTTTAGCCTGATTTGCATTTATTTGTTTGTAAAATGACATTTTACGTCAACTAACATTGTGTGCAAAAGAAGCGTTTCAAAGCGGGAGATGGTTTTTAAGGGAAAAATTGCACCAACCAATGCTAACGTGTACCTCCGAAAATATCACAATTTATCCTTCAGGGCCAGGTTGTTCGAAAGCCGATTAACTTAATCCAGGATTAGAGTAAACTTTTGATTAACGTTTTCAACTTTTTGGTGAAAGTTGCTTTTCCTTATTTTTGTATTTTAAGATTGCCTAATATCAGCGTTGAACAGCATTTGCCAGTAGGGAAAATGATAAACTCCTTGCTTAATTTTTAATCTGGGATTAACGTTAATCAGCTTTTGAACAACTGGGCCCAGAGGAATTGCAGGTGAATGTGGCTTATCGAAGTCTATGATAACGAGATTGTGTACGTTGTTGGAATAATTCTGCATGTACAGGAAGGTCAGTGAAACCTGAAAGAAAAGGAGGGCCCAGGAAAATATCAGTGCGCAGTGGGCGCAAACTTTTGAGAGCACTGAAAACTTTAAGTTCGTTGAATCAAAATACTACAATCGAAAAAGTAGTGACACGTAGCGGCTTTAAGACTTCAACACTGCAAGCAGAAGAACATTTTCAAGATGCTCTGATCCAAATGGTTATTCTTACTTGCAAGCTCGAAAGAAAGGGTTAATCTCTGAAAACGACTGCAAACTGCGCCTACAATTGAACTATTACATTCTAAATTTTAACAAGAGGCGATATTCGGCCTATCCTGTGGCCGATTCCTATGTTTTATTTAAGAAATGCTAGGATGAAGTTGAATCATCTTTGCTGGTGTTTTTTTTTTTTTTTTGTAAAAGGTTGGTTTTTAATAAGTAGGAACTTCAAACTTCAAATCAGCAAAACCCTGATGAAACAAGTTCGTACATGTAAATGCCTTGAAGGTAATAGTTCATAATAAATATGTATTCAAATTTTATCTTGTCAGCCTCACAAATGTTTGTAAACGTTGGAATGCTGACGTCACTGAAGAAACAGGAAGTCATTTTCGTGAGCAAATGTATATTATAGGTCGAAAATTTACTAATACATTTATCCTGGAAATGTATATTAGGCAAAGGTTGAATCACAGGTCATCACTCCTGTACTTTTGGCATGAAGATTCACTTTCACCTTTACTCCTCAAATGGTGACATATTTAGGTAAATCATTGATAGTAAGATGACTGTTTATACACCAGCCATGGTAGAATTTAGTCCCAATGTTCACAATAGCAGCTAATGTATTATAATCCCAGTAAATGCAGGGCTTGATGACAGAGTAACACAATGAATATAGTGCCAGTGGACAACACTGCTTACGAGGACAAAAGTTGTTGTTTTCAGCAATATTAAGATTAACTTTAGCAATTTTTATTCCTTTTACCTCAAATATATCACTGATCTGATACAAACTTTGAATATACTGGACTAAACTACTTACAGATGGTACTTCTAAAAGAACGCATGTCCCTTCAGGGTGACTGTTTCCATACAAATCTCTACCATGAGAATCAAATATTTTAAAAACACAATTATTACAACAATAGATTCCAACAACAATGCATCTTACTCCTAAAATAAATGAGGTATAGCTTTGAGCCATAAGCGATTCGAAAGCTCCAAGAAAAGACATACAGTAATGGTATCCCTCGATTGCACTATTACCATGAACATTTCCAGTGTAGCTGTCACTGTAAGAAACTTGGTAGGCAGTATCAAACACTCTTACCATTGATGGTAACTCTGCCAACAGCAAAAAAGGCAGCTGAATGCGCCAACCTTGAATATAACTGATTACCAACATCCATTATTTGTATCAAATCATTAGGACAATAAATCCGCCCATTGTTGTGGTATATGAAAGAACTCAAACTCATCGCAAAAACACTGTTGTCCAGCATTTTGACGAACTACTCTAAAGTTGCCTTGGCTGTAAGGTGCTCAAGATTATAGTTTTACTGGGGTCCACAATGGGACCAGGGTTCTTCTTTATATCGGAACTTAGTTTGAACTTACAATAATTAATTCTGTGGTTATGACTCGTGAAAAGTGACGAGGGTAAAACACATGTAAACAAAGAATAATATTTTTTAACTTTCTGCATCTCTTTAAATCTTTTTCGATGCCACTTCGATTTAAATTTAACATAGCGATGAATTTTAGATGACATTGGTGTATTTTTCCGAATTTTATAAAAAACAAACGCTTGCAGCTTTCGATTCTTCTTCGACAGTCGCTTTAGCTTTTTCACTGGTACTGTATTCTACTTGGTTCACGTTCCCGTCTGGACCTGTGGCGTTCCAATAAATTCTTATTGCTGGTGTAAACAAACATCTCATAACGAGACCTGATTCCAAGTTTCTTCGTTAACTTTATGGAGCCGTTGAATAATTTCGTACACTTGACTGTAACTTGAATGTAATGGATGTTGTGTCAACAAAGTTGCTAAACTACAACTGGAACTGGCTAATAGTCAAGCAGATATCGTTGTTCTAACTGAAACACATTTAGACTGTTCGATTTCAAGTGAGGAGGTCATCGGCAGCGATTACACAGTTTATCGGAAAGACCGCGCTGGCAATGGAGCTAGACATGGCGGTGGTGTTTTGATAGCGACGAAAAAAGGCATGATCACCTCAATACGAGAACATCAAGATCTGCCTTCCGAGTTACTCTTTGTTGATATAATTACTAACGGCGAGAAGAAATTAACGATTGCGACATTTTACAGGCCACCTAATAGTGACTTGAAGCCCTTGGAAGACCTTCGGTCATGTCTTTCTTCTATTACAACCACAGATCTTCTCATCACTGGCGACTTTAACCTAATTTTCGCCTCATTTTTAACCTCATTTTCGCCAAAACTAGGTTTTGTAGTCACATCAACTTCATCGGCCGTTGCCTCAATTCTAAAGTCATTCCTAAAGGTTTTCGCTCGAACTTTCATGCGTCTACATTCTCTCATTCAAATCAGTATCTTCACCAAATTCGATGTGCGCAAAATTCTTTTTCACGTAACATTATGAGGATCACAATTAGAGCTATGTGCCAAAAACGAATCGCACTTGACAAACAAATTCTTCATTGCCGCTCCGAACTTTCCAAAATCTGTCCAGCCATTTTAGTACAATCGATTCGCGCTAAAATCCGACAACTTAATTCTGGACTGTTTGACCATTTACACCAAACCAAGACTCTAAAACTTCAACAATTAATAGGTCCGCAAATTACCGACGACACTACATTGCATAGTCATAATACCGTAATTACAATTCCAGAAAATCTTCCGCTTACTGACTCAGAGAAATCTGTTCTCAGTAAGGGCCTAAATTTTGTCCCTATTACCAAACGCACCAACGAATTTTCTATTAAGCAAGATGTTGAAAAATTCCTTCGCCGCGTTCAATTAAAAGCCTTTTTTCACGACAAAGAGGACGATTCGGACACTTCTAATAAAGATATTTTTGAAACACTTCTAGTTCGCAAATCCAAATGGACTCCCCCAGAGGGACAATTTGCCTCTTTAGATTTCTTCACCAAAAAATGCCGTCACGACATTCACAAACTTAAATTCAATCGCAACACTAAATTTTCCAACCTTTCCTCGGAAGAGTGGGCGGCTCTTAAAAATCTTAGTAAACGCAACGACATAGTTGTCAAATCGGCCGACAAAGGCGGCGCGGTAGTTGTTTGGCGGTCCGACCTTTACCAAAAAGAAGCTTTGCGGCAACTTTCGGATACCTCGTTTTATGCCAAAATCCCTAAAGATCTCACTTCCAAAAATCAAAAACTTGTGAAAGACACCATTCAAAATCTTATAGTTAATCAAGAATTACCGGACACTGCCACTAATCTCATCATCAACACCCCTAGAACTTCGCGCATTTACTTCTTGCCTAAAATTCACAAACCCAACAACCCAGGTCGCCCTATCGTTTCTGCCTGTAGTTGCCCCACCGAACTCATTTCTAGCTACTTAGACAGGATTATGACGCCTATCGTCAAATCTTTGCCATCATACATTAAAGACAGTACACACGCACTACAAATTTTCCGCGATTTCAATTTCTCCGGCCAAGACAAACTTATTTTCACCATGGACATTACATCTCTATATACAGTCATTCCTAATAGCGAAGGTCTTCAAGCACTCAAACACTTTTTCGATCAACGCACTGTCAAAGAACCTAACTCGGAAACGCTCCTCCGCCTTGCCGAACTAGTTTTAACGCTTAACTGTTTTTCATTCGCCGGCAACTATTACAAACAAATTAATGGTGTAGCGATGGGCACAAGAATGGGACCTAGCTATGCCAATCTTTT
>OX421452.1:6494299-6506799 GCA_949126865.1 Montipora capitata | reverse complement strand
ATTGTGACTAACAGAATAGAAGCCATCCTTGCCTCTAAATTGCACAGGACCTTACTACAGTACAGTTCGTGAATTTGTAATTGCTTACTTGTTAAACAAAAATAGCACAATTTCCTCTAAAGAACGCAGTTTGGAAAATCCGTCGATACTGGCTGCGTGACGATGAAACCCTTTCATTGTCACGACGCGGTACCGTCATTTCTCATTTGAGGTACGAACATTTCTCACCTTGTTTTCTCAAATTATCTGTCATTATGTTCGTTCGGTAGCGATTACAGGAGACAAGATAGGGTTACGAGCTTGAAATCTTCAGGATAATGAGCTTTTAACAAAACATATTGGTCACAATTCGCGCAGCGAACATTTCTCACTAAGTACAAAGCTTAAAAAACAATTACTTCCTGATATATTTTTTTAGACAACGGGGTGAGGAATGTTGAAATACTAAGAAAAACTGTTACATGTCACCAAAAAATGGTTTTATGATATAAGTGGTACATGATATCATAGTTTAGGGACGTGTTCAAGTGAATTTTTAACGATTAAACCCATTAGAAACTTTATGACCGGTCGCAAGCCCGGATGAGAAAGGAGGAGGGTGGGGCGTGGGCCTAGCAGCCCCACCCCGTAAAACAGTTGATGCTACAGAAACCAGTATCAGAGAAGGAGATGTCAATGGTGCAAGGAATGAAGAACCCCAGAATCTGGGGACGATGACGGATGACAGCCAAACCCAACCGGGCGCTGGCATCTCGAAACCGGATCTCCTTAATCCTAAATCAAAACTGCGGATAGCATGCTCGAATGTTAGAACACTATACCAAACAAGAAAGCTAAAGCAAGTTATAAGAGAAATGGAGAACTACAACATCGAAGTTCTCTGTGTGAGTGAGGCAAGATGGATAAATTCGAGAAGGAGGTGGCTTTCTACAGGTCACACCATACTCTTCTCCGGCCGAACAGATAACCATTACAGCAATGGAGTTACCATCATTGTCAACAGGATGGTAGAGAAAACAATTTTGGAGTGGAAGTCGTACACCTATGGAACGTGGATCTCATTAAAACCCCCTTCTATACCTTTAAGGATTGCATCTCATTAAAAAAAAAACCGGTTTGGGTAGCATTTTCCACCGGCGGCCATTTTGAATAATTTCGTCCATCCATCTGTCCTGTACTACTAGTGATCGATGTTTTCGTAATATCCCTATTTCCCTACTGTTTTGAGAACAACCCCAGGTAAACCATACCCTGCTGCATTTTCCATGAGAGCATTATGGCTAAAATTTCACTTATTTATGCACTGTTTTAATATTTCAAAACCTTAGTTGCAAGAAATCAAGTGCGTGCACTCAACCTGCGTCACTATAGGAAAAGCTGAAGCGGGTTGTATCATGGTACTAAGACCCTCATGCCTTTGTTATCTTCAGCTTGCAAAAAAATCAAAGTCAAAAGTGTAAGGCGCAATTTACTTTCTCGTGTTCAACTTACAGAAGTTGTTGATTATATAATTTCGAAAAATACTTTTTCGTCTTAGGTCCTTAGTTTTCGAGGTCTCAGTTCTCGCAATACCTGATTCAAAACATCTGTTAATATCAACAAAAGTACGTTGCAACTGACAATGGATTGATAAAAGCTGGACTTGTGTTTATATTAGCTATTGAAAGCCATAGCCTTACCAAGATATTCATTGTTTAATTACAACGCATCTGCAGTGATTATCTACAGGGTAATACATAATTATGCTTTGTATGTCGGCGAGACGTAGAAAATGTAACAATTTTTGAACGCTATCAAATTCAAAAATATGAAAGCCTGGCCTTCTGTACAACACTGTCGTGCCGTCCAGAACTGATATTTACAATGAATTTTGAAATAAAATGAATTTGGAAATAAGATATTTCTTAATGATCTGTTGGTTGACGAAAGCTAAAAGTATTTCAGGTATCGTGGTCAACTTGAAGAATTTTTAATTTCTGAGAGTCATGCACGGGCCAGTCGCCACTAATGACTGAGGGAAGTTTATTTTCTTTGATGTTGGACCGCTTTAGTATCATTAGGGACAGTGCACGGTCCAATACTTAAATGATTGATATATTGCACCAGCAATACGGCAATCTAATTGGGTTTTTTTATAATTATTGACCCTGTGGCTATGATAGTTTTGTACATAAATTGCGATAAAGTTAATTATAAGGATGATTGATGATGGGTTAGTTTTCCATTGTTGCGGCCAACATGTTTCCTTTTCGTGAATGTTATTTAAAATTCCAAGAGTGGTTGGTTGATAACAATCAATATAAGTGGAATTTAGGTTTAACACCCTCCTCTGTTTAGCACGGTAAACGAAAAATGCCAGCATTAATGCAACTCACGTCAAGTCTTCTAAGAAGGGTATAAGAAGGATGGGAACTAGTAAGCGGCTGGCGGTATCAGTAGAGGACTGGGTACCAGCAGAAAACCATAAGACTTTGCTACTAGTTTAATAGTTGTATCAAGCAGATCGGTCATTTTTTGCGTGTCTAGCTTGAGGCAATAAATCCGAACAGATATTTACCGAAATTATTCGTTGAGTACCCCTGTTGTCAATACGAAGCCGCCTGGTCGACCATATCAGGACCCGACCTTGGGAAATCAAGCTTCTCTTAGTAGATCGTGAATGTGAAGAACTTAAAGAAGTAGATACAAGGATGCACCTGGATTTATGAATCGTGAAAATGCACTTAGATTTTACTCTGAATTTTACTCGTGCTCAGCGATGCGGTGCATTTGTTGATCCAGTCGAAGATGACTGGCAAGAATAACTTTAACTTCCATTTTTACAAGGACTAACTGATGAATGAGCAAAATTGTAGGACCATGTCACTATCCCACGTAATTCAAAACACAAAATGAGATGTTTTCGCTCTTAAAATGAAAACACAGTCAAAGGTTTTGTAAATATTCAATTGCTTTGTTTTCAAATAACGCATGGAACATAATGTGATTATCCATGGGTTGTTTGCTAACTGTAGTGCTCAGCAAGTCACAAGGATAACTTTCGTCGTGTTTGTTTACGACATGTGTTATTTGCCATCTCAGTGAGTAATGAAAACAAGCTTTATTCTTGGGTTTCATTCACGTGATCAACAGCCATGTTTCTCAACGAAAACAAAAGAAGACGTTAGCATGATAGCTTTCAATTCCCGGAGGATTGGATCGAGACACCAACATGGCCGCCATTTCATTGTTTGGGGACAGCAACATGGCGGCCGTGAGGTCATGTGAAATCCAAGAATTGAAAAAGAATTACGTGACATCGAGGTGTGCTGTAATTGTCGTGATCTTTTTAATTTTAGAGAATACTCAATCCACCTTCAGTTTTCTTGAAATACATTATCCCATCAAATAGGGCATTAACCCGAATATTTATCAAGGCGCGAGGAAACTACTGGTGACGTCTCTAATTGGATGCTACTCTGATAACTATAGCTTTGTATGAGAAGAGATAACAGGTCCTATGTCGCAGTGAGTCGCTTAGTATGATTAAGCATATATTGTTTCCATATCGACTACTACTCCTGCCTGCATAATTGTACAAAGCCGAGCTACACCATATAGGGAAAATATCGTTGACCTCACCTATCGTCAATAATGTGCCAACCAGAGCTTCATTGGGTTTCGAAACAAAGGGTCTTTTGTTCCTGTGGTTGGCAAATTTGAATGACAAAAGCAATGTTTGTGAACAGGCGTAGACCCATTCAATTAAGACGATGCTGAACTGACTTCAGTAAAGCAACTTTGTACACGGTACGCAAACGGTATTTTTGTGTTGTTGCAGAAAACCTTAACTGGAAACAAGTGGACTACGTTGTGAAGCCTGTGAACATATGCAAATTAGCTGACTGTGGGGCTGAGGTGTCAGACCACTGGGAGTAGAAAAGTGGACGGATATAAGAAAGTCCAGACAACGATTTCTGCATGATTCGTTTGCTACTTTATATTCTATTTCCATCAATGCACAAACGTTATGACGATGTAAAAAGTAAATATACATCGGCCCTCGGTTGGATAAACACATGTAAACTCTACCCACGGAAAGTGGAAATAACGAAATAAGAAAATCTTTCCTGTTAGGTTGTTTTGAACCTCCTCTCAACGTTACTTATATACACATTCAGCAAATGCATCATTCCTTTGGACAGGTTGGTCAAGGAATGCGTTGAACTGAAATGGGAACCTGCGAAATGACCACATAGCTACAGTGCATGCATTTCCACATGTACAGTTTTTCGTGTCAAAATAATTATAAGTTGTAAATATGCCTTGAGGGTTTGATTGAGACCTTCTTTCTAATATAGCCATCGACCACCTTTTATGAACTCGCGCAATTGAGCAGAGAAAAATGTTTACTAGTTCGAAATTTTTCCGTTACTTTTCGATGCTCCGTTCAGTGAAGACTGAAATTGGCGATTCCCACAGTTGATACAATCTCCCTCACTAGTTTTAGAAGGTCACCTCGTTTGCCGCTCAATGTCAACCTCCTACACTTTAGTCACCGACTTACTGAGGCGATCATCGGTGTCTTTCTCTAATATAGAGCCAGGAAAGCTATCATCGTCGATAAAACCCTGCAAGATTGAAGCAATTGAGCGTCACTCATTTCCCATTCAACTGTTACAGACTTGTTTGTTTCAGTTGGCGAAGTACAAAAAAAAAATATTCATGCAGTGGATACTTAAGTGAAACAAAAATTCCGTGCATTTCGAGTAGGCAAGAAATTAAAAGGAAAAAAACACGAAATCAAGCAAGGGGAGCGAATTACTCTTCATTTTATAGACTGTTTGTCTAAACCACTAAAACACTTGAATTTTCATGACGTCATCAGTGGAAAAGCTGATTGCGGTCGGCCAGTCGCGCTGGTCAACCATTTTGACTGCGCTGTCTTTGCTTCTACTGACTTCAATTGAGGTAAGTACGGCGTTGCTTTATTTGTCATTTTTGAATACGCTCAAAAGCATGCGGCCTACACAACAATCAAACCATTTAAGATGGTCTCAATAAAAGGCCTCAAACTATTTCCAATCCTACATAGGGAGCGCTGCTATATTTTACAAAGCATTTCATTCAGTTGACGTAACAAACCGATGAAAAGCAGGCATCATATAACTTTGAGCTGAGTACGAAATGGTTCAACTTCGTATAATTTGGACTTGAAATGTTTTGCAAAAACGTTAAGTGAAGTAATAAGACTAAACTGAAGCAACATTCCACCCTATGGTCTCACTTTGTTTACAAAATTCTGATCAGTGATCTTTTACCACCACGATCATCCTTGACGGTAGTCAAAGATTAGGGATATCATAGGCACGCATGACGCATATTTTGACATAAGCGGATAAAAACGAGTTTTGTCTTCCTCTGTGCTTTGTTATTCATTGCCACACCTTTAATTTGCTTTATGCGGGTGATGCACAGCAAAGAAACGGCAATGTAAAAAGCGGCAGGCTGCAAGCAAGAAATTCGTATAGTATGAAAAGATCAATGAAAGCTATATATCGTTCGCACATCACTGGCATCTCCTTCTCTATTTTCTTAAGTTAAGAAACCGCGAACATATATCCAACATGAGAGGATGTTGTTTTGCGTTTAATTTAATAAATGCACATTAGCCACTGCCAACAGGAATGTAATAAAATAGATGAGAAAATGGTCCGAAAATCCAGAACTGATATTAACAATGAATTTTGCGTACATTCCATGAAATAGATTATTTCTTAATGATCTGTTGGTTGACGAAGGCTGAAAGCACTTTAGGTATCGTGGTCAACTTGAAGAATTTGTTCTGAGAGTGATGCACGGGCCGGTCACCACTAATGACTGCGTAAAGTTTATCATTTTCTTTGATGTTGGACCGCTTCTGCTACATTATTAGGGGCAGTGCACCGTCCAATATTTAAATGATTTATATATCGCATCAGCAATAACACAATCTAGTTGGTTTTCTTTATAGTTATTGACCCTGTGGCTATGTTAGTTTTGTACATAAAATGCGATAAAATTAATTATAAGGATGATTGATGATGGGCTAGTTTTCCATTGTTGCGGCCAAAATGTCAAAAATGTCAAAATGTCAAAATTCCAAGAGTGGTTGTTTGATAACAACCCATATAAGAGGAATTTAGGTTTAAGCACCCTCCTCTGTTAGTATGTACATCCCAAAGCGAGACGACGAGCATCCCCGCCCCTTTCATTTTCATCTATGAGTCCCCACCCCACCCCCTTCGGTGGGGTAAACTCTTTGGTTGACAAGAAGGGTTTTTTCAATGTGTTGGAGGGAGGATCAAGCATGCTCCAATACCCCTTGAGCCAAGCACGAGTCGATAGTCCTCAAAAGTCACCGAATTATGAAGTTAACTGGTCTCATCTTTCGCCATGAGTTCGAAGCATGTGGAGCAAACCGCCGTAGACGTTTTTTAAAAATAATAAAGAAGTTGGGAAAAAAGCACTCTGCACGATTTCTGGGCATACTAACATAATTTTTTGATTCAAACGATAAAATGCTCTCTATTCAAAAAAAAGATTTTTCTTAAAAATATCTACGTTGCGTCGATTACATTTATTTGAATTTTCTGCAAGGAAAGGTTTGGTTTAGTTTCCTTATCAGACACGAGCCGTTGGGAGACTATTGCGAAATGATTGTGAATGTAGCGTCACGGCAAGCGAACGATTCTAAAAATTTTCCGGGATGTTTACAGGAAAGCACGTTTTTCTTGCTTTGAGGACTAAAGATCATTCATGGCGGGACTGTTGTATTGTTTTTTTTTTCCCAGGTTGCCAAAGAAATCAAGTAAAAAATCAAAACAAACCGGTTAATTTTAAATGATCTACTTTGAAAGAATTTAAATAATTTAAAGCGTAAGTGGTTTTGTTGAGTGGTTTCTTTGTTAGACTAAGTCTACTTTGTGGAAACTCATGCACAAAATGATAACAGTGCATGAAATCATATGGTTCTTTTGCTCCCTAGTATTGAGTAAGGGGAAAACCCACGTTCTCTAAGTGGTGGAACCAGGGGGTGTGTATAAGCAATTGGACGGAGGAGAGCGCTGGTTGATTTTCGGAATTGTGATAATTGCTTTTATTTTTCCTTACACAGGGAAAACATGATTCCTGACAAGTTAAATGTTCCTGGCACTGGGAAGTGTATGGTGTTTGTACACCAGTTGGATGGTTTTGTTTTGCCCTGTCCAGTTGACCTTCATCAGGTAAAAAGCGACATTTAACACTTTCTTGCGTTATTTAGGGTGGGCGCACTGCTGATTGCCTTTCACCAGTGTGGCCTGGGGTCGATTCCCAGACTCTACGGCATATTGGACTTGAATTTGTGCACAGCTTCTGCTCGGTTCACAGAGGTTTTCTTCGATATGGCACTCCGGTTTTCCCCTATTCAGAAAACTAGCGTTTAGTTTGATTTGATTTCATTTGAAGGCCGTATGTTAAATAATTGCGTAGGTTAATGAACTGTCCTCGTTAAATAAAGACTTTTAGTATATAACACATAAGCGAATACTCAATAGTGCTTTCTGCCGGAGGATTCTGATTGGCTTGCTTGGAGCTTAATTCACCTCATGGCAAATGGAGAAAAACAAATGGCTTCCCGTTGCCCTTGGGTTCGAATGCAAAAAAAAAAAACCCTAGCACGGAAAATACACGTTTCTTTTGTTTTTCCAATTATAAGCATAATATATGATATATTATGATATATTACTTAGTGTTAAGCGTTGATGGTAGCGAGTAATTTATCTTGTTAATCATGCAATATAGGGTCCATTTAATCATCCTTTTTCTCTCCGTCTGTAGTTGCATAAACAGACAAAACAAATTTACTTCAGGTACCTCGTCCGGTCCTTAAGGTTTAAAATGTTCTGAAAAGTGAGAAATCGTGAGGCTCTAGTGTTGTTATAAATCTACAGTAAAAAGTAAGCTAGAGCTACAGGCTGAACTTTGGCATCGAACTATGATACCCTAAAATATAAGAACCTGTTCAGCCTGGAATAATCACTCCGATTTTGATGGTCAAAATTCTGGCCTGGATTTTAATTGACATGTGTGAAACTTCTGAAAAAAGTTTTTGTGTACAAGGATATGTTTTCTTTGATTTACATTTGCTTCGATTTTCCATAAAGCTCCAGTGTAATATATTATTATTTTTTTACATTAGATCTTTTTTATTCTAAGGCATGCATTTTATATTTCTTCAATTTTATTTATTTGTTGTTTCTTCTATTTTAATACAAACTAAATTCTTGAATCTGTATTTTTATTTTCTTTTTCTGCCATTCATTTATTTATTATTTCCTTTTATTTCTTACATGATGAACATAATTTACTTGACCTAAAATGTTTTGTTCAGCAAACAAGGCAAGCATTTTGAAAATTCAAGTGCTAAACCATTACGTATTAGAAGTATAATATTTCTGCGAATGGTAACAACAATATAGGGTCCATTTAATCATCCTTTTTCTCTCCGTCTGTAGTTGCATAAACAGACAAAACAAATTTGCGAATGGTAACAACCACTGAAAAATAAGAACCCAATAAGAACCTAATCAGCCTGAATTGCGCAAAACTACTCTAAAATATAAAGAACCTGACCGTGAAAGTTCTATGCTCTTATATGCTGGTTTTTACTGTTACAGTACTTTAGAGTCCGCAATTGGTATTAATGGTATTAAATAAAACCCAACAACGTCTTGAACATGCATGCATACATCGTTTTGCAATTTTATTTTATCAGTCGCTTGCCGAACAGATTCTTGACATGGAAGACGTTTGTGGCCAGTTTCCAAAGGATGCGTATTTCGTGCACGGAGGGAAACCAGTAAGTATTTAATTTTTTTTCTCATGGTTGTTATGTATGTTCAACTGACAAATTTGGCCTATTTCAAAGGTTGTAATTCTCGTAAAGAGGGGGCATAATCGGCTTATTGATCGAACACTGTAGAAGTAGACTTCATAGCTGATAAACAGAGCAAGTGCTTGGGCCACCGAACGTTTATTCGCAGATAAATAATTGTGCTAAGGAGGCTAGCTAAACGATCTTCATTCACCGACGCCGTGTATTCATTCATTGCAGCGAGTACTCTCAATGTAGGACATGGCGGAACATTGCAACACTTCTTAAGTGTGCGGTCGGCACTGATGCGCGAACACTATTAGAGCCAAAGTGCTTAAAGAGGTCAACTTTCTTATAATAGAGTAGAAATCCAATTAGATGTGTCTTCGTTTCGTTCGTTAGTTTATTCATTCATTCGTTCCTTTGTTTTTTTCCTTATTCTTTCATTTAATGAAGCATCTGCATGCACGAAGGTGCACGCCAAGACAACCACTGTCGTACTTTTTGTTCTTTTATCTGCTTATATTCATGATTCTATGTTTTATGGTCACTGAATACTTAGCAAGCAAAAATGAGTCCCGCAAATTGATGTATTAATTACTTCACATCCATTTAACACAGGTCGCACAAGATAAAACATTTCAAGTACAGGGTATTGCTGGTGATTGCAATATTAAGATACTACTTCGCTTGCGAGGAGGAGGAGGAGGAAAAGAAGGCGCTGGAGAGGAGGAACAAAATGAGAATGCTCCCCAAACAAATGAAGCTGAACTACAAGGTACTTCAAATTCTTCAACTTGTGGAATAATGACTTTCCATTACAAGTCTAATAGCCGTATATGTTTAAGAAGAGATCAAACTTTTGGTGTTGGAGTTATGGAATTAAAGAAATTTGCTGAGAGTTACAACTGAATAGTTAACCGTCTTCGTTTGTACTCAGCAAATTACAGAATCCTTTTGTGACAATCCCTCCTATTCAATCTTCAGATCTTAGCGCCAAACTCAACAACATTACTGATGGCAAGCCAGAGGACATAGAAGTTGAAGTGAGGGCCCTGTATTCACAAATTAATTCCCTGAAGGATACGTATGACAAGAGAAAGCTTTTAACTAAATTGACCGCTGTGGCAATAAGAGGACTACAGGAAGACTTGCAAAATCTTCTGAAAGAAAATGGCCTGAGTGACAGGGCCTTACAACTTGTCTGTGATAATACAACAAGGCAAATTGACCTTGCCAGAAAGCTCTACCAGGCCCACAAATATGGAGCGAAGCAAGATGGGTTTTACATTGTGCTGTCTGAAAAACTTCTCCCAAAGCTTGAAACACTTGGCGCCCTTGTTACTAACGATATTGAAGTCGAAGGTCAGAACAGCTGGGTTGGAAAAGTTATCGAGAGAAGCCCCTCTCTAACTAAGCTTCGCAGGATGAAATATAGCGATCTAGACAACTTAATAACAGGAGCAACTGATGAAGACCGTTCAGTTGTGGAGAATTTGTTTGCAGAAGGAACTGAGATCAGAAAGCAATGTCAGCGGTATGGCATTGGGCTTAAAACCGCAGAAAAGCTTGAGAGAAAAGGCGTCGAATCGGCAAGCGACATGTCAAAAGAGCAACTGGATGAAATAATTGAAGAAGCTGGCAAGGAAGAAAAACCCTCGACTTTAAAGAAAATGTATTTTAACGAGAGTAGCGAGCGTGTTAGAGAAAGGAAGGTGCAAGACGAGAAGATTGAGCAGAATAAGAAAAGAATTGAAGAGGCAAAGGGGCTTGCTCAAGAAGTGCGTAAAATTACCCAAGAAGCTTCTGAGAAAAGCGAGAAGGCATTGCAGGAGAAAATGAAGGAAATTGCCGACAAGTTGAGTCTACCAGAAGGATGGGACAAACAGGAAAAGGATAATCCAAATGCCCTTTTGGAGCAGCTAAATAGAGAGATCAACATTGCATCAGATTCCCTGGCAATAACGCCTTATGTCACGAATGAAGATATTGCCGCAGCTGCAAGCGGTGGACTGGCACTTTACGGTATCCTGTTTGATGATAATAACATAGAAGGTTTCTCCGAAAGCCCACCATTCCCGTTACTTAAGAAACCAGAATACGTGGTGTGGCTTAGTCCAGCTCTTGGATTTGAATTTGGGTTCTTCGAATCAACCGAACAGCAAGCATCTACCAAATTTTACAAAACCGCCAAATCTTCCGGTCTCAGCATAGCCGCTTCGGTTACAGGTGGTGGTTGGGGATTTCATGCCAGTGCATCTAGTGCCCATAGTAGTCAAAGCAACCAAGACACTTCAACAAAGAAGCAGGAAAACACTACTCATGCAACTGTTACCAAGTACATTTGTCAACCAACGAAGGCTTTCCGTATCCCCCTGGAAGACATGAAACTGAACTATGAAGCTAGTAGTCATGCGAAAGAGATAAAAGACAACGAAAGCGCCGAGAAATTTTTGAAGATGTATGGATCACACGTGCCAAAGGGTGTTCACACTTTAGGCGGCGTATTCTTCCATAACCTAGATGTGAACACTGAAAAAGAAGCAAGTGTATCAGAAGTAATGATGGCAGCAGGCAAGCAATTTGACACCGAAGTGTCAGCCGGTTACAGTGGTGCTGGATTCTCTGTTGGAGGCTCGGTGAAGGCAGGTTCATTCGACATAAGTGGTTCCACCGATGCTTCATCCACCGAGAAAGTAAACTTCATGTCTAAAATGACTGTAAAAGCGCTAGGACCACCAACAACAAACCCTGAAATGTTCAGTCAATTACTACAAAGCAACAATGCAACATGGTATGTGATTGATCGAGGAAATCGTGCTGCTCTTGTTCCAGTGTGGGAGCTGATGGGTGACCTAAAGAAACAAGCAGAAATTCTTAAAAATGCGTGGGAAGAGATTCAGGAGAAAAGGGTAAGAGATTAAAAGCAGACATGACAAATAAAATGCGGTCTTTAAGGAAAATGATATGGCTCTTAGGTTCCTGGTTTAGAAGCAATTGTTTTGCTAGCAAGAGCTGTTGAAAAAAAGTAAAAGTTTTGTTTTATAACGGAATTGCATTTAGCTATCAAAGTAGTTCACAGGCAACCCAGTTTTAATAAGCTGAACGACTAGGCAATTCAAACTTAACAGGAACATGATTTAGAACCCCAAGTTGCAGGAGGCAACTAGGTGGCTAGTTACAAAGCATCGTAGAGTTGAATTTGGGACAACTGGAAACAAATCGAAACTTCAGGTTAGAATTGAACCCGGGGCAACCGCTTGCAAACCCAATGCCCCAATCACTGGTCCACGCCGCCTCCCCAAGCCGTAGGATACGAAAAGGCTAGAAGTAGGATTTTGATTAAAATGCGGTCTTGGATCGAAGACCATGTTGACGACAATGTCTAACCCGGTTCACTTGATTGTAGGCCAAGGAAAAAGCAGAAATTCTTGAAAAGGAGCGTCAGGGGGAAATGGTAAGGGAATAAAAGTATATATGACATTTTTGAGGTAGTGCACTGTGTCACCGGGTTGTAAGAGTGTAAGTAAGAGTGTCCGTGATGACAATAGGCCCGCAGCGCGTGCATGAATAAACAGGTCTGTTGGAAGCGGGCTTGAGTTTCAACAAAATGAGCCCCAAAATC
>OX421452.1:6476799-6484299 GCA_949126865.1 Montipora capitata | reverse complement strand
TTTCATGTATTCCGAGCAATTAGGACGCGGGGATTTCATTGGTTAAGCTATGCGTGATAACCCCTAGGGAGAGGTTATAATTGAAAATTACATCTTCCAGATACAAAACAAACGAGCTTGTGAACTAAAGGATAAACATAACGTACACGAAAGCGAATGAAAGGATCCTAATAAGAAATTTTTACACCTCAGTCATACTGGCTTAAGCCGACTGAATTGAAACGTTAAATGGTTGCAAAATCCACGTTATCTCTGTCTTTGTTAATTGGTACTGTAGCCATGCGTGTCAAAATAAATTGAGTTATTGGGTAATTACTCGATTACTTTGTTCAGTGCAGCAAAATGGACAGTTGAATTACGGGGTGGTGACTTCTTTGCCTAAATGCAACTCACTTAACGAAACTGTCCTTTTTCCAACAACAACAAGGATTCAAACAGCTTCAATTCTTACAGAGTTCGATAAAAATCCGGATTTAAAACATGCCGTGGGGCAACCAAAGCGATGGGAGCTGTGTTTGGGTTTCAGTGTGAAAGTACAAACGGCTACTAACACTCTTATAACTCTTTTTTCATTATTATTTTATTAACCCGCAGTCTGCAGTCTGCAGTCTGCATTTTACCCTCAGTCTGCATTTTATCCCTGGTCTGCAGTCTGCAGTCTGTGTTTTACACTGACCGGTTATTTGGGTGGTTTTTGGCAACAGAGGTTAATTATTCGTAATGCGATCGCTTCCGTTGCCGTTAGCAATGGGTCGCAAATTTGACACTTTTATCGCATTATCACATTACGCATTGAACCACGTTATCTATTATTCCTAAAAATCTAAAAATATTCGTGCCTTATCAGTTTTCGGTCGAATTTATGTCCAAGAAAGCAGATAAATTGCAGAAAATATTAGTTTTGCATCCTAAAATTCGTAATCAACGCTAAAATGACCAAATTTTGCCTAGAAAACATATTTTACTGTTATTTTTCTTAAATTTTTTCGTTCAACTTTCGCTTTTATAAAATGTTTCAGTTGTCTGTAAATAAGTTATATGCTGTTGGAAAGCTTATTTTCTTAGCTTTAAAATGATGTATTTTTTCCCCCTAACTTTAAATATTTTTTGAGAAAAAAAAACATTTTTTGGCGATGGCTGATTTACCGCGGTTTATCTCGCGGTTGGGAAAGTAGGAAAAAGAGTTAGGCCAGTAGCCAGGCTTTTAACCTCAGAAAAGGATCTGTTTCGTCTTACGAACGTGTGAGGACCTGTGAGCCAAAGGGCCTCTGCTGGTATGACTTCTGGGTGACCCCTTAATAACTTCTTACTAACCGAGCGCGAGGGCCGTACTGCCAGGGAAATATTGGCCCGAGGTCGTGGCAGTACGGACCTAGCCTGTTCCAGGCTCTCAGATGGTCGAGAAAACGAAAAGAAGGCGTGTGAAAAGCGAGTGGGGGCTTGGGTCGAGGCGAGGCGGGAGAGCCTGTAAGCATCTCTTTAAATTCTTCATTCCGGTATACCAGCTCCTGGTATACCCTCTGATTGGTCAATTTTGACAGTTTACATCAACACTTTCGTCATCATTTTGATTCACGCGCGGAGCACGAAAGAAAGAGGTCAACTCTGTCGCCGAGTGTCTTAAAAAATTCCCAAACGTACAAGCCCTCAGATTCGAGCAAAAGTTGTGTCTGTTCGACTTTAATAAGTCGAAAAAACAATCCGTTTGCAATGCTTCCAACTGGTTTTGGTGAAAGCATAAATTTTCAGTTACTGCCGCGCGTTGCGAAAGCGCTTCAATGTTGTGATACGACATCTCTCCACACCGCTTACAATATAGCATCACCGGGTACGATATATAGTTCGCATTTGACACAACTATTATGTCCCATGCACGCCACAATTGTTAGCATTCAACGGCGCTCTCTGAAAACTCTGACGAACGAGAAAAATACAATATTTTGTTATTCTTTCTTTTGCAAATACCTGGCTGCGTATTCGAATTCACCAGCTAGCTAAGGTCAATTAAATTTCTGCCTTCATCGCCTTCGAAAAAATGAGAGCAAAAAGAAAAAACCACTTTGAAAGAGGCTTGTATTTCCGTTGTATGTCTTAAAGCTTTAAAAGATCAAGCGATTTCAGGAAGCGAAGGTGATGGCTACGTGTCTGTATACTGCAAATGCAATTGAACCCATCCACATGAAATATCAATCTTTCACATTCATTATCGGTTGTCCTGTTGCATCAGAGCTGAAGTTTATTGATGAGACCATCTTATCATCTAGGCCAGAAACTTCAATGGTCGGGTTTCTGTTTTCCTTGAAAAAGTCAACAGAGCGTCGGGAACTCGCAGCTTTCGAACTGGTCGTGTCTTTTGGTCGAATTTGCTAAATCTCCCGTCGGTGATTTCCTTGACACTCGTTTCCCGGTTGCTTTGACAATGCCTTCGTTCGCTTGTAAAGTTATTTTCCTAAAAGTGCCTTAAATTCTGGCTAACGTACTCGCACAAGTGAGAATTAACGCATCACCTCTGAACAACAATAAAAGAATCGCGCTTGAACTCGCGTGGGACCACACAATGCCGCCCTTTTTCAACACTTTGACATTGACATTTTGACATGCGAAAGGTTATTTGCAAAGTGGGCGGAATGAAGAATTTAAAGAGATGCTTACAGGCTCTCCCGCCTCGCCTCGACCCAAGCCCCCACTCGCTTTTCACACGCAGTTCTTTTCGTTTTCTCGACTATCTGAGAGCCTGGAACAGGCTAGTACGGACCGAGCGCAGCAAGGTCCGTACACAAACGACCCAGGGCCAATATTCCCCAGTACGGCTCGAGCTAACTCGCTTAGTAAGTAGTTTATTACATGGTTTTTTAATTACCTTTTGCTTTGTTTTTGCAAGCCCGTAATCGGCCCGTGGGCCAGTCACAATTTGCCTGGAACGCTGCACGTACCACAGGCAAACCAGTGTACCCTCACGGAGGGTCTAGTTATCGTGTCGTTCATACCCATAGATATCCTGATGACAGTTTAATTAAGACCATTACGTCATCGGAGATTCCTCGGAGATTTCACCTCGGCTATAAGTGATAGTGCAATAAGTTCGTGTGCAGTCGTTGTTGTCAGTTTTTGGGCTACAGATTGATCAGGTGATTTTGTGTCTATAGACTGCTTGGAATGTGTACTACGTTGCGACTATAGTGGTAAGAAAACAGATAAATTTTGAAAGCGCGGTTTTAAGATCTGAAAGATCTTCTTGTTAATATTTATTTTCGAACCATCGTGTTCTATATTGAGTGAACGAGCTTAACCGAGCTAAACCGGCGTACGTATTCCTATCGGCCGCTGTTGTCAATTTCGGATTTCGGCCCGCTAGTAGAGCACTTTGTTTTTCGTTTTGTAACCATTGAGTCGTGAACAATTTAATTTAATTTTCAAAGAAAATATGTTGTCTGCAAAGTACAAAATTAAACGATCAATTTGACTTGTAATCCATGGCTGCATCTTGCAAAATAAAAATTCTACAAGTGAAACAACTTTGTGCGAGAGAGTTTGACCGGCCCGTTACATGCTCCACGCTGAAAAGTCTGAAAACGCTTTGGCGATTTTTTACATGGCACTGATTTTATTCAACTTAGTTATTGTATATTCCTGTTAAAATTACGGCCGTTCAAAAATTACAGCAGTTCTTTCCATATTATTGCAAAACACCTTGACATCTACATTGTTGTTGGAGATACAAAGTGTGCAATTTCAATCATTGTATTATTTTTAACAAGGTAAGTTTAGTTGCAGTAGTTTCGGATAAAAAAATTACAACTACTGTTGGGTGTTTTGGAACTCTGATACAAATCTGTAAACTATGTATTATAATGACTGTTTCGTTGGCACTTAGCGATAGCTACTACTAGTTTATCCAGTCGGGCGTTATCGACTTCCCCAGCTACTTCCTCAATGCGGGTCATCGCATTTTACTGAGCATGTATGTGGCCAAAATCGATGTCGAAAATTCCGGAGTTAACGCAGATCGATATGGTTCTTATGATCGACTTACTTTTTTTATTTAAACTCTATCTTATCTCATCATTTATTGTTCTTCTTTGCGTTTTATCTCTTACCCTCATTACTGCTTTTTATTACTTACTTGTGCTTTTGTAGCTGGAGTATCATAATTGTCGCGAATTTTTAGAAGTTCTTCGGGTTAAGCACTTTAAGCTTTATTTAAACTTGAACTTTAAAGTGCTACTATAAGCTTGATCAAAAAATCACTTTCCCTTTTTTATTCAGGTTTTGAAAGAGTGTTTATTTGACTCCTGACTAACAAATTTTGCGCTTTGGTTTTTATCCAAAGGCAGTTTAGTTTTTTAAAGTGCAAGTTTTGGATTTCACGGTGCGCCAGCACTTACATTTACGTTCAAAACTGACCGATTGATTCTCAGAGGGTTGGATGTAGAAATGTTTGTCGCTGATCGTAACTGTTTATATTCTATATTCACGGTTGAAAATTAATGTTGTTTTCATGTCGTAAATATGTTATTCTCGAGCGACCGTCCTGGAAACTTCCTTCTGCTCTTTCTAAAAACTGTGTATCAATATTTATTTACTTTTGCATCAATATTTGTTTTTTGCATAAAGCAAGCTAACAAAAGCTGTACCTTGCTGAGTTCGCATTTGTTAGCGTTAATAGTATTTTCGGTCCAATGCTTCTGTTTTCCGAAGGGGTATATGTTTTTGGTCACCCATCCAAACACTAACCGTGCCGGACAGGGGTAAACTTTAGTAAACTTTAGTATTACAAAGCTGTCAGATGCTCAGAGGGCACGCTTAAACTTGTGGTGAAAAGAAGTTTATCAACATGTCAGCCCAGAAGCCAATGTTTCTCACTTCCCCTTTATTTTCTTCAATCTTTCTGGGTTCAGTACTTTGCTAGTAACCACATGTCTTCTCAGGCTATTTACCCAAGACTTCTACCATGGCACCACAATGATAGACAATACCCAAACAATATCGTGCACTGTTAGAGCTACATATTACGCAAGGACAGATCTGTTTCGTCGTACAAACGTGTGAGGACCTGTGAGCCAAAGGGCCTCTGCTGGTATGACTTCTGGGTGACCCCTTAAATGGTCTTAATGACTCCCCAACTTGAAAAAAATTGTCTGGAACGGTTTCAGAGTTTTGAAGCAAGCAACCGTGGACAATTTTCCTGTCGGTGTACGTTAGATCAGTGGCTTGATCTGATCGGCGTTATTTCAAGTTGAGAAACTAAATATTTTAAGCAAGAGCCGATACAACGTAGATTTGATTTTAGTGAAAACACTAAAATCAAATCTACGTTGTATCGGCTCTTGCTTAAAATATTTAGTTTCTGGAACGGTGCACGTAACATAGGCAACCCAGTGTACCCTCACGGAGGGTCTAGTTTAGATTTGAAATCGGTCAGTGAAGCGCACCGCTGGCTTCCTGGGAGAATACCCTCGCTCTATAGAGGGTAAACAAACTACCGACGTTAAATAAGGTGTAGTACCTTTACCTTTACTCGCTGGAATGTTGTGCAACAGAATAAAAAGTGATGTTCGTCGATGTTGACTTATAGGCAAGGAAACTAACGATATGGTCTTTCGAAGAACGAGAAACTCAGTCTGTTAACCCTTTGGTTGTAACCACTAAAAATGTGATGCACGAATTATTTTGTCAGTACACTTCCAGTATCAAAACAAGTACACAAGTTAGCCGTTCGTCACGCAAGCAATAAACTGATGCTGTAGATGGTCGATGTTATTTTTTGGGTCTGATAGGGGACTGAAACAGTTTTACATGTAAGACATAAGTGGTTTTCTGTAAGTTTCTCCGCATTTGCCTCACACCCTAACAAATTATCAGTCCGGAAACGAAACACTATTTATTCTTGAAATAGCTTCTTGTTTATAAATAATTGTTGCATAAATTAAATTCGGTCAAGAACGTAAAAATTCACTTAAATGCGCAGTAGATAAGCTTTTAAAGAAATATTGCTGGCTTCCCAAATTAACTTTATTTTACACCAGAATCACTAAACAACCTGTCATCGTTATGAAAACTACTCCCATATCAAATTTCAACACACGCATGCAAATTAGTCAATGGTCTGGATAGCACAAGTGTTACTAATATTTTAAAAAATAGAACCACACTTTTGAATTTTCGGAACATGTTTCGATGTTTCAAACATCATCTTCAGCCATAGTGTGTGTAACATTGAAAATATATATATGTGGCGTAAAAAACCGGTACCGTAAAAAGCCGTTTTTTTACAAATATATATTTTGTAAAAATGCAGCTTTTTTACAATTATATATTTGTAAAAAAACGGTCCGATCACCATAACTTTCCAACGATTTATGGCAGTGTCCTGACTATTTTGTTTTCTCGTGCTAGCCGAATAAGTATTATTTATTACTAAAAATCACTTTCCCAAGCCTTTCATAAGTGCGGCATAATGCGAAACACCGTTTCCTTACATGTCACGCCTTGTAATAGTGCAGGAAATTTACAATTCAGTTTTGTAAAAAAAACGGTCCGACCGCTATAACTTTCCATCGATTTATGCCAGTATCCTCAATATTTTGTTGGCTTGTGCTAGCCATATCAGTATTACTTTATGATAGAAATCACTTTCCCACGCCTTTCATAAGTGCTGAAATTCGACAAACTGTTTCTTACATGTCACGCCTTGTAAAGGTGCAGGAAATTTACAATTCAGTTTTGTAAAAAAAACGGTCCGAGCGCTATAACTTTTCAACCATTTATGCCAATGCTCTGAATATTTTTGTTGTCTTGTGTTAGTCATATAACTATTATTTTATGATAGAAATCACTTTCCCAAGCCTTTCATAAGTGCCGAAATTGGAAAAACTGTTTCCTTAAATGTCACGTCTTATAAAGGTGCAGGAAATTTACAATTCAGTTTTGTAAAAAACGGTCCGACCGCTATAACTTTCCAACGATTAATGCCAGTTATGAAAGGTTAGGAATAGTGATTTCTGGCAAGAAATAATACTTATACGGCTAGTACAAGCCAACAAATTTCAGGACACTGGCATTAATCGATGGAAAGTTATAGCGGTCGGACCGTTTTTTTACAAAACTGAATTGTAAATTTCCTGTACCTTTACAAGACGTGACATGTAAGGAAACAGTTTTTCGAATTTCGACACTTCTGAAAGGCTTGGGAAAGTGATTTCTATCATAAAATAATACTCATATGGCTAGCACAAGCCAACAAAAAAATTCAGGGCACTGGCATAAATCGTTGGAAAGTTATAGCGCTTGGACTGTGTGTTTACAAAACTGAATTATAAATTTCTTGCACGCGACCTTGCACTGTGACCTGAACCAAATATTGTCTCGAATTTATACGCTGAAATTAAACTGACTGTGATGTCGACAATAAAAATTATGTGTATGGCTAACAGGCTACATAAAATCACATCACCACGGTATTTCAGGAGGAAGAGCTCTAAGCTTTCTCCATCGGTTTCA
>OX421452.1:6451799-6454299 GCA_949126865.1 Montipora capitata | reverse complement strand
TGAGAACCGTATTAAATAATGTCAGATAGACTGGCATTAATTCATTACGTTGAATTCAAACTCACTTTATATTGACCATAGCACCACAAACTCAAACTCGCATCCTCTGAAAACTTCACACAGACGTTTTAGACATTGTTATGTAATTACTGTTTTGTTAAAATCAATGTTTGGGGTGTCTAATTCCATTCCTCCGCAACTGTTAGCTTTGTATTATTTATTTTTTGAATTTACGTCACAGAAAATGTCTATCGCTCACTCGTCCAGTCGTCTCTTCTCGGGGAGGGTACCCGAACTCAAGTGAGCGGAGGAAATTGAGCCTAGAGAAAAAGCGGCAGTTTTTCTCTCCCACTCTTTCCTACTCCCCACCCCGTGGTTTTGTCAGCAGGCCCAGACCTATTCCAAGCGCTTCCAATATGGCGTCTGATACGTGTTTCGTGGCGACAACAACACTTTCTACTGCCTGCAGGTAGGCTATATTTTCTATGGCACCATAACATTGCCGTTACGTGAAACTGGCGCTCTTGCTTCTAATGAGACAGTCTATTGAAAGTGTTGAAATTGGTGTGCTCTTCCATAGGTTTCCTTTTAAAGGAGGACTCGACAGATTCAATGTTCTGAATTTCTAGGAGTAAATTGTAAAGAATTCCAGAGGTGTTCCAGGGAGGACGTGCAGCCGAAGAAAATGCCCTACTACCGTTTGCTGAACTATCAGCTCCACAAGCACGAGTATTTAATTCCAGCTTCCCCTCGTTTAGTTCATTAAGCCTTAACCATAGTTTTAAATTTCGTGGAACTTAATAGCTGACCGAAGGACTGACCGAAGTTTGTTCCTCGTAAGGCTGTAGATAGATGTGGGCAGAACTGAATGGGGTACGATGGTGCTAGCACTTCAGTTTTGGATTTGAAAGATTATCAAAATTAGTTTAAATTCGATGCTAAAGCATACGTGCAACCCGGCATTGCAACTTCCGTAATAAAGGTAAAGGAAAAGGTCCTGATTTTAAAAAGGGTAACACGTGACAGTGAACTAGAGTTACTGTTGAACTTGGGACCTTTGACCCATCTACCCTCCCCCTCCCTCTCCCCCCCCCCCCCATACTATACTACACTGTACAAAAAGGGCAATCTATTAATAAACAAAGAAAACAATAGTTAAGACAACGAGGGTTAGGATCAAACAGAAGAGCAGTTTTCAATTTTCCATTCTTATGAATTACGTTAAGTACATGGCAAGTGAGTGAAGGGAAGTAAAGCAACTGATGGAGCTCTACTGCACTGCCCTCGTTGCCTGCTTTATTATGATTCCTTCTACTTAAACAACCTCAGCTACGGTAACCATGGAAGAGACCAACAACCAAAGTTTTGATATTAATATTTTTTCATAAGTGCAAATCTTCCGCAAACAAACGAAGACGTGAGCATCATTGGCACCTTTATTCACGCAACCCGGATAAAAAGCCTGTCAAAACAGCTTTGATACGGGAAAGGTACAAAATTTTCAAAATGTATTTACTATAGTAGAAGACAAAAAAGAAAATAAAAAGCGAAACATCGTTTGCAAAAGGTGAGCTACCGGTATTGGGGCCGACTTATTTCTCTCCCTCGCCGCCTTGTCTGGGGTCAAGTTATCTGAAGAAAGTAATGTTCTCCCTCTCTCTCTTTCCCTCCCTCCCTTCCCCTCTCCCTCCCTCTCTCTCCCAACTGATCATAAGTGAAATCCTCTGCTAACGATACGAAAACTTGAGTATTATTGGTACCTTGATCTACGCAACCCGGCTTAACATTGCTTTAAAACAGCTTTGACACGACAACTGGTCAAATTTTGCGATGGTGCATGCGTTATCTACCTTCGTATGATTCGTAATGTGCATACTATATTAAGTAGTACACTAAGAGAAAAGTTCAGGGGGACAAAGCATCTGAAAATAGATAGTTTCTAATAGGACAATATTTTCGGGTACAAATCCCGCGCAAGTTGTTCGTAAGTGAATAGAAATTAAAGGATATTCGGCGTTTGAGTAATTTGCTGCCCTTCACAACCGTACCATATGAACTGTTGTCACGCACCGGAGAAACAGGTAGCCTAATCCACTTTTTATTTATCGTCCCAACAGACGTGTTTATGTTTCTCGAGGCATTCTGACTCGTTGGTGACATCAACATATTTTCCGCCTCGCAAAATGTGCATACTATATTAAGTAGTACACTAAGAGAAAAGTTCAGGGGGACAAAGCATCTGAAAATAGATAGGCTACGGCATATGAAAACCCTGTTTTAAGCTTGGTTTCCATATGATCGTCCGGATCGCCCCGATCGCCCCAGTCGCCCCAGTCGTCTCAAATAATGTTCAGAGGCTATCGGGGCGATGATATGGAAACGGTTACCCAGACGATCGCTTCAACGCCCCGGGCGACTGAGACGGCCTTGATCGTCCGGATAGAACTCAGTCCTATCCAAGCGATCGTGATCGACTCAGTCGCCCGGGTCGTCAGCTGTC
>OX421452.1:6444299-6449299 GCA_949126865.1 Montipora capitata | reverse complement strand
TTCTTTACGGCGTCATCCATTGATCCATTGATTTTATTAGCGAGGGACCCACGGTTGAAGTGCAAGGCCCGAGGCCCATAGAGCACTGAATAAGAAAACAACCGCATCACGCGAGGGTGCACCCCATAAGAGCCGAGCCGCCAAACTAGCTCGCCGGGGGATCGAACCCCGCATCACAACCAAGAACCTAAACGTACATGGTCCAGGAACACCAGTGCTTTTCAGAGCGTGTTAATATTGTGACGTGCTCGTTGTCATAGTAACAGGCAGCCATCAGAAAGCGTCATATTTTGTCTGCATCTGCCCAAAAGAAGATAGCTTTATTTCAGCCTGTCTACTTTCGAGCATTACAAATTGGATTTTTTTAAAGTTAAAGACAGAATATTGGTGTTGTAGATGGCTTTCTTGGTGCGTTACGATAATAAGTGTATTTTACTAAGCAATAATTTACACGTATCAGACGCCATATTGGAAGCGCATGGGATAGGTCTGGGGCGGGTGACAAAACCACGGGGTGGGGAGTGGGAAAGAGCGGGAGAGCAAAACTATGCTCGATTACCAGCCGCTGTTCGGGAACCAGAGCCCGCGCTCCTTCTCGAAGACACGGCTGGACGGGTGAGGTGAGCCATTGTTCATCTCCGGCAATCAGAGACTCGCCTGCCCAAACCGAGCAGGCATAAATTATATTTTTTAGAAGAAATGTTCCAATTGTGGCTGCGAAGGTATTGCCTGTGTTCTAGCTTTACAGTGCCTTTAAGGTAGGAAACACCCGATATTTCGACAACGGAAAGTGTTCGACACGCTGGAGAATGGTCTTGTGTGGGATACGATGGTGCTAGCACTTTTAGGATTTAAATTTTATCAAAAGTAGTTTAAATTCGATGCTAAAGCATGCGTGCAACCCGGCATTGCAACTTCCGTAATAAAGGTAAAAGGAAAAGGTCTTTATTTTAACGAGGGTAACACATGACAGTGAACTAGAGTTACTGATGGACTTGTGGCCCTCGGCCCATCTACCCTCCCCCCCCCCCCCCTACTATACTAAGTCCTTGGCAGGTGAGAGAAGGGAAATATAGCAACTGATGGAGCTCTACTGCACTGCCCTCGTTGCCTGCTTCAGCTACGGTAACCATGGAAGAGACCAACAACCAAAGTTTTGATATTAATATTTAATCATAAGTGCAAATCTCCTAAGCCCGCCATTGCCTGGTCCCAAGTCCAGGATGAGAAAGGGTGAGGGTTGTGCGTTGGCCCAGCAAGTCACCACGTAAAAAAACTCACGCTACAGAAACGCCGACAAGAAGAAATCCAGATGATCAAGTCTTGGGAGAGTTGCCGGAGGTGGCGGTCGATGTACCGCGTATGACGATCAGGGACCAAAGCCGAGAGGACGTTTCTGGTCCGACTTCATCATTGGCGACGCCTAAGCACACGCTGAGAGTGGGTGCGTGGAATGTGCGCACGATGTACGAGACGGGCAAGACTGCCCAGGTGTTCAAGGAGATGGAGAGATATAGACTCAATATCCTTGGACTGAGTGAAATTCGATGGACCGGGTCCGGGAAAATCACTCTTGGAACAGGAGTAACGCTTTGTTATTCCGGGCGTTCAGATGGGCAACATCATGAAGGTGTAGGCTTCGCCATGGATAGACAGTCAGCTAAAGCCTTGCTGGAGTGGGAACCTGTCAGCTCTAGAATTGTTCGGGCCAGGTTTCACTCAAAGTTTGTGAAAACAACTGTGATACAGTGTTACGCCCCAACCGATCAAGCGGAAGAAGAAAACAAGGACTTGTTCTACCAGTGCCTTCAAGCCCAGCCAGACAGGACCCCTCGTCATGACCTTCTGCTGGTGATTGGAGACCTCAACGCGAAGGTCGGCTCCGACAACAGTGGTTACGAGGAGTGCATGGGGAGAGAAGGAGGGGGAGTGGAGAGTGAAAATAGCACTTGGCGGAGGACCATCGAGGACGAAATGAAAAAAGCTGAAAAGACGTGGAACGAGCTGCGGTGGCTGGCCCAGGACCGGTCTGAATGGAAGAAGTTTGTCGGTGCCTTATGCTCCCCCAGCGGGGCTCCGAGGATTGAGTGAGTGAGTGACTGCAAATCTTCCGCAAACAAACGAAGACGTGAGCATCATTGGCACCTTTATTCACGCAACCCGGATAAAAAACCTGTCAAAATAGCTTTCATACAGGAAAGGTACAAATTTTTCAAAATGTATTTACTCTAATAGAAGACAAAAAAGAAAATAAAAAGCGAAACATCGTTCGCAAAAGGTGAGCTACCGGTATTGGAGCCGACTTATTTCTCTCCCTCGCCGCCTTGTCTGAGGACAAGTTATCTGAAGAGATTAGTGTTCTCCCTCTCTCTCTATCTCTCCCTCCCTTCCCCTCTCCCTCCCTCTCTCTCCCAACTGATCATAAGTGAAATCCCCTGCTAACGATACGAAAACTTGAGTATTATTGGTACCTTGATCCACGCAACCCGGCTTAACATTGCTTTAAAACAGATTTGACACGAGAACTGTTCAAATTTTGCGATGGCGCATGCGTCATCTACCTTTGTATGATTCGTAATGTGCATACTATATTAAGTAGTTCACTAAGAGAAAAGTTCAGGGGGAAAAGGCATCTGAAAGTAGATAGTTTCTAATAGGACTGGGGAGGCTGGTCTCTTTTGGCCTTACACATGAGCTAATTTGCTGCTCTTCACAACCAATTATGAACTGTTGTCACGCACCCGAGAAACAGGTAGCCTAATCCACTTTAAGGAAACTTAAATTTCTGCTTGGAAGTGTTAGGCGTGGGTATTTTAGGTAATCTCATGCCACAAGGGATGTCGTATCTCACAAAGTGAATAAATAATGACCAGACAATAGGGAGCTTTAAGCACGGAAAGGTTTTGAGCTACGGACGGAAAGTGAACACTTTACATGCCGGGACAGAAGTCTCTTAAAACTAATCATCTCTAATAGCGAAAAGGTCAGCAATTTTAACTAGTGTCAAGGCAAGTTAAAAGGGAAACATCTCCCTTCCGGTCACCGTCCGTGACTGTAAGCTGGATAATTACCAAAACGATCAAGACTACAGGCAGCCATTTGGTTTCTCTTGGAATAACACTTGCCTGGCTAATCCCCTCCGAGATAGCTAGCCAATCAGCCGTGGGCCTGTTTCGATTGTGCTGGGCACTTTTTGAACACTTTTTCGGTTTTGGAGGCCAATTTTACATTTTCAGCAACATCTGGCCCCTTTCTTTGTATATTGGTAAATGCAGAGCGATATTTTGTCTTCAAGAACAGTTTTCACCAAACCGAGACTTTTTTACTATCATGAGCACAGTCGACAGGAGCCCGAGTTGAGTTAGTGTTGAGTTTGATGTAAAGCAATTTGACACCATGTCAGTCTTCAAAATCTTGTACTTTTAAATGTAAAAGTATTACAAAAACAGTGGCTGTTTAGCTTCTACGAACATTGCTAAACAACGGAAAGCTAATTCTCTGGTAAGCATACTCATGAAAACCCTCCAGGGAATGTTGCAGAATTTGTAGCAACTTTTGAGTTTATTGTTAAGTTATGAAATTCCTAGCTCTATTTGAGCACTTTTTTTGCCATTTTTAATTTTTCCATTTAGCGCATTACGAACACACTTTCTCACCCTACACGAAAAGCACTATTCTCTAGCGAGTTAAATATATATCATATATTCAATTGACTGCGATTTTCAAAATTTTTCGGAATTCATTTTTAAGCACCGACGGCCAAATTGCGTTTCGGCTTCTATCAATCAAACCGTTCCGACGCGAAGTCGAGAGTCGACCGTTAACCACTGTTGCCGAAATCAGTTGGTGCGTAACATCTCCCACCAATCTGCATCTTTGGTTCCCACTGCACATTCGTACATTCAAACTCGACGCCGATCAGTGGAAAGTGACGGAACCTTTACGAATCTTTTTACTGAAGAACCTCTAAAAAGATATCATAATGGTATTCGAAACAATTGGAAAATGAGGATTTTCCTGAATCCTGTGGATAACAGCACTAGAACTTCCTTTCCGTCCATCAGAGACGCCATTGCATCTCGTTGCTCGACCTTTAAAGTTACTGTAAAATGGCAACATTCTAAGATGATCATGCAAGCTGAAAAACGGGAAAACAGTGACCCAAACTTGCAACGAAACAATGTTGACGCGCCAAGTTGTTTTTGTATCTAGTATTTAGCCGCCTTAACATGTGCAAAATTATGGAAGGGGGCCAATTATAATCCGAGAATAGTATATTTTTCTCACGGGTTTTTAATTCTGTGATTTTGTAAGCCGTTTTCTTTCACTTTCTTTGCTGGTTCGTTAGGTTTCTGTCATGATATGAGATATTTGTACGAATATTAAACACTATTGAGTTTTCCTGGAGTTTTTATTTATCGTCCCAACAGACGTCTTTATGTTTCTCGAGGCATTCTGACTCGTTGGTGACGTCAACATATTTTCAACCTCGCTAAATGTACCATTGCCACAATGACGCAAAATTCTGTTCGCCTGCCTTGCTGCATGTTAACCAAAGCTTTCAAAACTTGAGTTCTCTCGCTCTTTACCGCCATAATTGACCGAGGGCAGGTAGTGACAGAGCAGTTTCCATGTCATTTATTAATCATGACGCTTCCGGATAAATCGATTGAGACGCGCGTTGCATCGTATCATACGAAATGAAATAGGCCACTTCGGAAAATACCATAAAACTCTTTGTTTGTCCCCCCAAATTTTGCATAAGCATTGTTTTTGTTTTCTCTTGGAGCCATTGCAAGTCCCAAGAGAAACTGGAAACTGGAAACAAAAATTTAGGGGAACAAACAAAGAGTATTATGGTAGTTTCCGAAGTGGTCTATAAGTTTGGAAGTTTGCAATGGTGACGAGAAACTTGTCATATGATATCAGTATAAAGTTTGGCAAGTTTGGCATGTAATGTATACGGCGCCCATATTATGACCCAGAGTCCAAATTGTTTT
>OX421452.1:6424299-6434299 GCA_949126865.1 Montipora capitata | reverse complement strand
CCTGTTTAAGACAAATATAGCTGATTTTCCTATCCATTTTAAGACAGAATTCCGATTTTTGATACCCTGTTTAAGACATTTAAACCAGTTTAAGAGAAAAATTGATAAATCGATACCCTGATTATGACAAAAAATGATAAATTCGATACCCTGTTCAAGACAAAAATCCCGAAAAACATACCCTGGCTGGCCGCACGTCCCCACTAAGCCCTTATAAGGGAGTACCCCCTCCGGGGAAAAATAATCCTTTTTCGGATTTTGCGTTTTTTTGACGCTGAAGAACCCATTGATCCGAGATCAGAAATCCGTTTATGGATTTTCCCATAAAAACGAGCCCTTAGTTATCATCTGATTAAATCAAGTGAAGCTATATATGATCTTCGCTGTTATGAGCGCAATTTTTGCAATTGCTTACCTGAAGCCTGAAAAATTCAGGACTTCAACGGGGTTTGAACCGTGACCTCGCGATTCCGGTGCGACGCTCTAACCAACTGAGCTATGAAGCCACTGACGTTGGGAGCTGGTCATTTGTGGGTTCTAATGGTCCGTGAGGAATGAATCCTAGTTACACGATTGCTCGTTAAATGTCGCCTCTAATAGTCTCAGTTCGTTCCTTCTTTTGATATCCGGTAAAGGTTCTGGGAGGGGCTTTTTGGTCTTCCCTCTAAGAATCATATCCCAGGTCTTCTTAAGGTTTAGCGTCATTCGATTCTCTGTTGCCCAGCGTTGGATCAGTATTAACCTCTGCTTGCGATTGATCAACTGCGCCAGATCTGACAGGGACACTAAGGGTAATATCGTCAGCGTACTTCACAAGAAGATTACTGCTTGGATTTGCAGCTGTGATATCATTTACCATTATAAAGAATAGAACAGCACCTAAGACATTTCCTTGCGCTACCCGTCTATTAATATCGACATACTTTGTGGTTACTCCGCCAACGACTACCCTTTGCTTTCGGTCACTAAGGAAGCTTATTATCCATTTGGTGATGTAAGGATTAAGATCACAAAACTTAAGATTATCACAGACTGGAGTCAAAAGAAAGAACCTTGACAAAGTCGGTGCCTTTGTCAAGCCAGTTTAGTCAGTGATGTTGACATTTAATAAGGGCCATGGTGGTCACGATTTAGTCCTTCTTTGTGAGCAAACTGGTCAGATTTAATTTTTGACTTCAGTGCAGAGGATTATGACTCTTGCTTGCAGACAACTCGTTTAAATATCCTCATAATGATGTTAATAAGTGATATGGACCTTAACTGGTCACAGTCATTGAGAGGAGACTCTTTAAGAATAAGGGTTACATTTTCCCATTTCCACATTGAAGGGACTGGATGATGTTTAAGGGAACTATATTAAAGATCTTCGTGATAATTGGGGCCAGGTGAGAAGCATAGTCACGCCAGAGCCAATATGCGAGTTCATCGAGTCCAGATGCAGTTAATGTTCTCTTTTGATGTACAAGGAGATTTCTGACTGAGTGTTAATATACTGTAGGAACCCGGCACCCCTCGGTTATCTGTATTGGCTCTGGAGTTACATACCTCTGGTCAGTGTTAATAGACTGGAAATATACATTTATATCCTCAGGAGATAACACTGAACTAACAGGATTACCTTGCGTTTTCCTTCCCGTTATCCGGTTGGCGGTGTCCCACCACCCCTTAGAGCCCTTAGAGTGTTTCTTATTTTCGCTGTTCACGGCCATCACTTGATTCATGAGGATGGGAGAATTAATCTTCTCCTGCCGCATTTGATTCTCAACCGCACCACAGCAACGCGAGCTCTTCTTCCTGAGATTACAAAGGTGCTTGACTAATGGAGACATATAGGGTGAGTCTCTTGATGACATCTTAACTTTGATGAGAGGAAAACTTTCATCAAAGATTGCCCACAATTTGTCAGTAAAAAGTCTAACACATTCCTCAGGGTCATCCAAGGTGTCTGCAAAATTCAAGTCACATTCCTCTAATTTCCTGTCCATAGCCATTTTACGATGGTGGCGAGTATCTCTAAAAAAGATGTATTTCCTACTCGGTTTAACAGCAACAAGATGGTCAGATCTAACAAGTCCAGGGTGTACTGTTCCTTGTTTCCATAATAACGGGAGTTAGTAAGAAAAACATCCAAGATACGGCTCCCTCTTGTGGGGATTTTGACCATTTGCTCAAACCCCTGTTGACGCATAAATTCCCCGATGTTTAACTGATTGATGTCACCAGCTATTATGATCTTGGCATTGGGGTCCTCAAGAAGAATCTGGTCAAAAGTATCAGACTAAAAATCAAGTAGCTCAGCCGCATCGTAAATAGGATCTGGTGGATGATAAATGCTTGCTTCATAATATTCAGAGTTCGGTGTAATGATTTTACACCAAACGGACGCAGATTCAAAACTCTCAGTGACCTTTACTGATTTTATTTTCCAGTCGTTCCTGCAAATGACCGCAACCCCTCTTACTAGCTCTTAGGTCAGCCCGGTCTTTCCTCACCATAATGTAACCATTTGGGCAGATTGAAAAATACTAAGTACAAACGATCGGTTCGCAACACAAAAATATTAAGTAAATTTTTAGGGACGATCATCGTCAAAAGCAGCCTGAAAATTTTAAGCTTAAACGTAATGGAATTTTTTCAAGCTTTCTTTTCGCTACTGTCCTCCTAGTTGCGTTCATTGCGCTTGAAGGTAATGGTTCTCGTGCAGTTGAATTACACTCGCAGTACTTTAATATATTTATATTCGTATTTATATTTTCCACGGCGCTTTCAATTTTGCTAATAGATGAAAATACACTATACACTTGCTAAGCACTCACATTTGGACTCGCGAGAGTGCAAATGCATAACCCACCGAGGAAACAAAATTAATGTTTCTGAGGAATATTCTGAAAAGGCGTCGTCCCTTTCATGATTCATCCAAGGAAGACGTTGAGGCACTGAGGTTCCCAGGGGAGATCTACACAGCGCTGATTGGTTCCTAAGTAACCCGCACGTGACTTCCAGACGACAATTGCTTAACAAAGGGAAAGGAATGTGTGGCTCGTTTGAGCAGACGCTCCTGGAAGAGGAACGCGTGACCAATCCCTGAGAGTGTTTGCGTGGGAGGCCAATAGTTTCAAAGAGTTCCGAATTATCGAGTTAATCATTAATCTGGGAGCAGTTTCTACGAGAACTCTGGTCTCATCCTTCGCCATGAAGTTCGAAGCATGTGGAGGAAACCGTTGTTGACATGTTTTAAGAATTATAAAGATGTTCGGAGAAAAAGCACTCTGGACAACTTCTGAGCATAGTTATGCTCGCCTAAGCAATAAGGACGAGTGAAAAGCAAGTGAGAGCGCAAGCTATTTGCGTTGCGTTGGAAAAAAGGCAGCCATCTGTTCGGCAAGCGACTGAAAAATCATATCTTCGGTTTTACTTGGCATGATACGTTGATGCAAACGATAAAATAATCTCTATTCAAAGAAAAGATTAAAAAATTTTCCATGATGCGTCGATTACGTTTATTTGACTTTTCTGGAAAGAAGAGCCTTTTGGTTTTTCTTATCACGAGCCTTTGAGAATCTATTGTGATTAGATTGTAGCGTCACGGCAAGCAAACGTTTAAAAAAAATTCCTTGGAAATTTACAGGAAAGCATGTTTTTCCTTCTTCGAGGAATGAAGATCATTTATGGCCGGACTGTTTTTCTGTTTTTGTTGCCGGTTTTGCAAAGAAATCAAGTAAAGAAACGAAATGGTTTCTTTGAAATGATCTACTTAAAGAGTATAAAGAGTACGATAAAAATATTATAGCTGACGTACGTGGTTTATGATTCGCAAAAATATATTCACTTTCCATGTTAGACCAAGAGTGAATTAGATAAGTGTGTTTTTATGGCATGGTAGGGCTCCCCAGCACAGTCACAAATGAGTCAATATTTAGAATACCCGTTTCCGCAAGAATCAGTTGTCATGTCCCTGAAAAAACATGGCAGAAGCTGTCACGCGTGCTATGGCTTCTCCTGATTGGTTAAAATTGGCGGCCCTTTGTTTCGCGCGCAAAGTGTATCTAAAATTAAATCCATTTGTGACTCCGCTGGGGCAAGGCCGCAAAGTGATAGATCAACACACTTATTTAATTCACTCTTGGTTAAACTAAGTCTGTTCTGTGGAAACTGGTACAGATAGTGGTAACAGGGAGCCAATGTGGTTTTTATTGAGTGAGTAAGGAGTGATGGCCAAATCCACACTCTCTAAGGGGTAAGGACAGGGGGTGCGTGGAAGCGGTTGGTAGGGAATTGGTAGCTTATATTCAATCGTGGAGAATAGGCTTCTTCAAAAGACAATGGGATTTTCGGACTTGTACGGTAATTGCTTCTATTTCTGCTTGCACAGGAAAAACATGATTCCTGGAAAGTCAAATGATCCCGGCACTGGGAAGTGTATTGTGTTTGTACACCTGTTGAATGATTTTGTGATGCCCTGTTCAGTGGACCCTCAAAAGGTAAAGAGGAACGTTTAACACTTTTTTGCGTTATTGAGAGTTGGCGCACTGCTGAGTGCCCATCACCAATGTGGCCTGGGATTGATTCCCAGATCTTACGGCATATTGGGCTTGCATTTGTGGGTTTTCCTCTCCGTTCACAAAGGTTTTCCTCGATCTGGCACTCCGGTTTTCCCCACTTCAGAAAACCAACATTAAGTTTGATTTTATTTCATTTAAAGTCCGTATCTTAGATACCTGTTTGGGTTAATGCACTTTTTCTCATTAAATAAAGACTTTTAGTACATACCACACAAGTGAATGGTGCTTTCCACGCTTTCTGATTGGCTAGCTTGGAGGTTAATAGCAAGAGAGTATTCACTTCTGAGGAAACGGAGAAGAACAAAATGGCTTACCGTTTCGCATTGGTTTGAATGAGAAAATTCCCTAAACCGTTTCTTGTGTTTTTCTTTGCTTAATCATTTTTTTACAATTATTTTTATGAGTGCTCGCTCGGATATGAGATTGTAAATAACCAACGAGGCGCGTAGCACCGAGTTGGCTATTCTTGGTTTGCATCCACGCGATGAGAGAGCCATGTTGGTGTAGAAAACACCAGAAAATGGCCCCAGAGGTTTTGCATAATAATAGAGTCAAATTCCCAAAAGACATTTTATTGCATTGTTCTGTACACCAACATGGCCGCCGTGACGTTAGATGCAAACCATCAATAACCAGTCTGATATCCAACATGCGCGAATTAGCCTGCGTAGCATGGCGGTTTTGGTTGTTAAGTAATAAAGGCGGGCGAGGGCAGAAAAACCGCGAGGAAATTGGGGCAGGAGCAACTGAAAAACCGCCTGCACGGACGGGGGGCTTTTTTGAGTCGGTCCTTATGCCAGCGTACGGATCGTTTCGATTGGTTCAGAATGCTCGCCCGTCAATCAAATATTTTGGTAATATTCCGTTGCGAGAGTTTCGAGAGACTGAACAAATCTTCTCGTCAAAACAAAATCAAAATATGGCAGAAGCGTTAACTAGAGCGTTGTCGCTCTTGAATACTCGTCGGGAAATAGTGCAGTTGTCTTGAAGCCAGAGCAGGAAACGGCCATTAACAATCTTCTTCATGGGAGAGACGTCATGGCAATTTTGCCAACAGGTTTTGGCAAGAGCATGATCTATACTGCCTTCGCTCTTGCCAAAGACGAAATCTCTTCTGAAAACGTGTGTGATTGTCATTGCCCCGTTGAAAAGTATTATAGACGACCAGATTTCCGAAATGTTGTCGCTGAACTGCACGGCAATGGAACTTACGACGGAAGCACTGAATGCGGTTCGAGAGAGTCCACCTCAATTTCTCTATTGCTCCGCTGAGACGGTGTTAAAAAAGGCATTCCTTGCCGCCTTAAAAGAAGACAGTGCTCTACATCGAGCCGTGTCGGCGATTGTGGTCGACGAATCATTCAATTTCCAGTCCAATATGTGGACAGAGTTCTGCCAAAGTCAGACCTCGGCTTGTATGCACCCTTCGCGCTTCGAGACCTTGAAAAGGTTTTGCGTTGAAATATACGATTTTTTTTTTAATTCTCCGTATTTAATCTTTAGCGGACAACAACACAATCTTATCATTGACGCTTGAAATAGCCCGTTGAACATTGGCAGGCTTTTTCGGCGTATCGCCCTTCGTAGCCATCGAAAAAGGCGAAAGAGCATGAGGATTTGTTTTGATTTCTTGCCAAACGCGCCACACTTTCGCCAAGTTTCATATTACTATCAAGCCTATGATTGGCTGGGGAAATTGAAACCAGACAAGTTGTCACCGCTGGTGTCAAAATGATGTGAAGGGGGCGGCAGTCAAAAACCCCTCGAATCCGGGCAGGCGGTTTTTATTTTCCTCGCGGCTTCGCCGCTCGTTCTCGCGTGCTTCGCGCGCGAATTTCGCGGCTTCGCCGCTCGTGCGCCCAGCTCGACAAAAAACCGCCATGCTATGCAGGCTATGGGCGAATGGAATAATCGTTTTTATCAGTAGCCCATTCCTAGGAGCGAAAAACAGCCCTATATTCCTGTCACGGTGTTTTCGGCATTTTCTCCACGGCGTTTTTAGATTGAATTTCCCGCGGATAAGACTCCCTAGAGAACCCGATGATCAATCACAAGAAACTAACTTGACCTCATAGCGTCACCGAGCCGGAACTACCTTTGTTTTTTGGCGGAAAAGGTATTCTACAAATAGATCGGTCGGTAAAAATGACATAACATGGGCTTAGTATGGGAGTTCCTCACTCCTGGTAATGGGCCCCTGTTTTTATTAACACATTCTGAACCCTTAAACACTTGGAAATTAAAGCCAATCAGTTTCCAGCTTCACAACACTTGACGCAATCAGTTTCCATATACCATATAAGGTCATACGGTACATGAGCTGATAACCAAGATTGAATGAATCAGTGAGAAAGCTAGAAACGCAATATTCGATGTCGAAAATTAAATTGCTAACGAGTTAGCCGAGCGAAGACGCGAGGCTGACGAGGCGGCAGCCTTATTAGGGAGCTTAAGCACGCGCGTTTCTGAGACGCGGACGGTAACTGGAAGACGACATTTCTCGTGCCAGGACAGTGGTGTCTCCCAGATTTTTTATACAAATCATCTCTAATGGAGAAAAGATACTTAGAAATGTAAATGTGGTTGTGTGAAGACAAGTTAAAACGAAAAACAGCTCACTTCAAGAGAAAATGAGGGGACAGAGAGGGAGGCTCTCGGTCTAGCCTTTGGGATATGTCATGTCCACGAAAGTTATTTTTAGACGAGCGGAAGTCTTTGTTCTAGCGGAAGCCTGTCTTCCGAGACGTCCGCATGCATTTCGAAAAGACATGATGAATATTTATTCATCAGCCTTCCACGTGCGCCGCCATTTTCTCTTTTCACTAAGAACCTGAGAGCGAGGCCAGACTGCATGCGGACGTCTCGGAAGACAGACTTCCGCTTTAACAAAGACTTCCGCTCGTCTAAAAATAACTTTCGTGGACATGACATATCCCGGCCAACGCCCTGAGACTCCCTCTCTGTCCCCTCATTTTCTCTTGCTCACTTCCAGTTGCCGTCCGCGTCTCAAAAACGCGCATGCTTAAGCTCCCCAATAGAGCCGAAGCACGAGAATGCTGTGTATGCAGACAAAAATTAGAGAGTAAATTTTTATATGGTGATTCAAGTCAGAGTCAGTAATCGGATTTTTATTAGGCTTACTTAAAACCAGTTAACGTGTATTTTGGCCTAACTGACGGTGTTATATGTAAACATTCTCGTAATTTGGGCACCGGGTATTTTTGTATCAAGCTTAATTAATACGGTTACCCAGTAATTTTATGAAAGCCTGCTTCTCATTCTCAGGCTCTACCATGTATATTTATTGTCCATATAATAAAAAGAAAATTACACGTGAGCCCGAATATATGAATTTCATGTTCTCGTGGCAAGGACAATATCTCACTCGCTCGCGCAGAGATATTGTTCTTGCCACCACATTGCCCTCACACAACCTGTTAGTGTAACCGTGATTAATTTTATAATAAACGTATTGGGTTCACTGTGTACTTCTTCTGTAGCGATATATCGATAAATATGTGCATGGACCAATGTTAAATAAGGCACATATTTATCGATATATCGCTACAGAAGAAGCAAACGGTGAATCCTATACACTTATTATAAAACTACAAACGGTTACTCAAACGGATTGTATGCGCTCCATGTGTTGCCACTCGAACATAAAATTCTTATCTTCTCGCCACCGTGTAATATCCTCTATATATTACTCAGTGTTAAGCATTGATGGTGGCGAGTAATTTCTCTTGTTCTGCAATATAGGGTCCCTTTGATCATCCCATTTTTTCCCGTCTATATATAGTTGCCAAAACAAAGTTACTTCAGGTACATCATGCGTCCGGGGAAAAGTCAAAAGTGAGAAATCGTGAGGCTGTAAGTCATGAACTACTTAAAGTCAGCAATTAGTATTAATAGTTTTAATACAAGGCCAACAAATCCTTGAACATGTGTACAGCGATTTGCAATTTTATTTTCCTGTTTTACTTTATCAGTCGCTTGCCGAACAGATTCTTGATATGGAAAACGTTTGTGGCCAGTTTCCAAAGGATAAGTATTTCGTGTACAGAGGGAAAACTGTAAGTATTTCAAAACTTGTTGTTTCAGGGTTGTTGTTATGTATGATCAGCTGACAAGTTGGGCCCTTTTTAGAGGTTGTAATACTTGTAAACAGGGTGTTTGGATTTTTTGATCAAATTTTCGCAATCAATCCAGTGGAAAAGGTATTTAGCAGTCTATGTGACGACCTTCGTGCTGACACCCCAAGGAGAATCTTTTAAAGGGATCATGCAGTTGCTTATCCCAAAATTGAGAAAAAATGGGGTGCACCGCCTTTGTTCTGGCGGAAAATCTCATTTAAAAAAATATATATGAAAAGAGAAAAACCCTCAATAAATCGCGCATTGCAACAAGGTGTATGTAGCCTTAGAATCGACTTAGCAATCGAACATTATGGAAGCAAACTTTTAACGGAAGTAAGAATTTCTGTGCGTAGAGTTTTAGGAATGAGTGTTTTAAATTAGTGCAAGCCACTAAAAAAAGAATTAAACATTAGAGCTTTTACTCAACTAGTGTCTTTATAAACGCTTTTCTTCTCAACTACTCCTGGAATTTCGAGCAGCGAAGGAAGAGGAGTTATATAATTGTTGCGTTTGACGTTCCCTTCTTCTCAGTTTGCTTCCAAGAAGTGCGTTAGACAGTAGGAAAGGGTAGGAAAAGAAACAATCTTATAGGACCCAAGTATGAGGATACGAGCATGTACGTCTTTGAGATGGTTTCAATTAGCGCTGAGTACTATGACTGAAATACTTTGCCCCTTGGCTAGACTGTAAATCATAAGTAAGTGCGATCTGTTTGATTTAAGATTCTAAGTTGTGGTCAAAATAACTACGCACCGTTTCTCAGGAAACGATACAGGATAAAGAGCCCCCTGAGAGGACATGTGGTTACTGAACTCAGAAAGATTGAAGAAAATAAAAGGGAATCGAGTAACATCGGCATGGAGGGTGACGTGCTGATCATTTCCGAGTACACTTCAACTTTTTTTTCACAGCAAGTTAAAGCGCGAATTGCTGTGGTTATTAGTCCAATTCTTGGTGTGAATAAAGTGTAGTAATATACACGAGACTTGTGAATCTCCAAATTCAGGTTGACAGTGGTTAATAGCACCAACAGCTTGCTTTAGTGCTCGTCTTCCCATTTAAATCCTTTGAGATGCTTTCACGACACAAGTTCACTGAAGTTATACCTGTCTGATGGGGTTCAGTAATATCTGGATGGGAGACAATAGAGATGTACGACGTGCTGTTTTCTTTTGTAGACGCCATACGCATCGCAATGCCTTTTTTCAATCGGAATTCTCATATTTAACGGAATCCTGACCATTCGTCACTTTAGGAGACATAAATACAGAACCTGCGAAAAAGAAGGCACAAAAGCAC
>OX421452.1:6409299-6419299 GCA_949126865.1 Montipora capitata | reverse complement strand
AACGTTTTTGTCAATATTGTTGTTTGAAGGAATATGAACACCCTGTGCTGGTCCACCAGCACTCAATGATCAAAACTGACCGATTGATTCTCAGAGGGTTGGATGTAGAGAAAATTGACGTCATTTATTCGTTAGCTTAAAATTTCAGCGTGTAAATGCAACTTATTATCTATGCAAAACACCAGTTTAAAAGTCTGAAAGCCCGAAACTCCTGTGCTGCATATTAATTTAGCTGCGTACACACGCATTGCATTCTTAAACTAGTGAGTCTTTTACAAAACAAAACAAGGAGACCGAGCTTCTACAACCCGGCTGCAACCCGCCGGATGTTAGATTTTCAGATTTTTCACAACTCAGATGTCAGATTTTCACAACTCGGATGACGGATTTTCAACAAGTCGGATGTCGGATTTTCACAACGCGGATGTCGGATTTTTACAGCTCCGATGTCGGATTTTCAACAAGTCGGATGTCGGATTTTCACAACTCGGATGTCAGATTTTTACAGCTCCGATGTCGGATTTTCAACAAGTCAATTGTCGGATTTTCACAACTCGGATGTCGGATTTTTACAGCTCCGATGTCGGATTTTCAACAAGTCGAATGTCGGATTTTCACAACTCGGATGTCGGATTTTTACAAGTCGGATCGCACCTACAAGCCTCCGTAAAATGATCAACATGTCAGCCTCAAAGCCAGTGTTTCTCGATTCCCTTTCATTTCCTTCAATCTTTTTGGATTCAGTATTTTGCTAGTAACCACATCTCTTTTCAGGGGGCTATTTACCTAAGACATCTACCGTGGCACTGTGACGGTTCGCGATCCCCTGGGTCTCCCGAGATAGTGCGAAGAATATAAGAGAAAACTAAGGGTAAAACAACGTATTTCACACCCCTTCCCACAAACCCGCAACACAGCATAAATTTTTAGTAAACGCGTACGACTTTAATTAAAGATTAAAGTTAACTACAAGTAAAACAGTTACGACAGTTACTATCTCTAAATTAACTAATCTTACTTAGATTTACTTAATGCCTATATATATTTAAACGACAATACAAAATGAACTAAATCCTTTACTTTAATATTTACAGACAATAAGTTCAGTGCTTCGTCAGCCTTCGTGCCTTCCCAAGGTTCTTGTTAGTCCAACCGGCTAATCCTGCAACCATCCACTACCTCTTTCAGCAAACCAACGAACATAGTCACGTCTTCTGTCAGTCCTCAAGACTCTCACTTTCGTCGCCGAACTCTTCCTCCAAAAACTTCCACTATAAATATATTTGCCACCGCCGACAAAGGAGTTTTGTCTGGGAATTTCGCGGACGGCTCCCACCAATGACTCTTGGCAGTGTATCTCTTTTCCACTTTCTTTAAACTTTCACCTTTCCACTTTGGCTTCTCTCCGGCTTTCCTTCTCCTAGCTGTCTTCTTGTCAACTGACCTTTTTCCAAAAAAACCCCGCTTTACAACACGCTACTTTCATTTATATCTTTTTAACAATGCACTCCACATCAACACTTGTTGACAAACCTATTGTTAAAACACGACCCTAACGAACCAATATTTACAAAAGCATCTCCACAATGGAGACTTAAAAGAACAAATAGACTAACAAACTATTCTCTAATGTACTGATTGCGGTAGACTACGATACGAAATTAACACTAAGTAATTAACACGAACGGAATAAGCTATGAACTAACGAAACAAAGAACTAAAGAAAAAGGAATTTTGTGACAGGCACCATCATGATATGCGGTACCAAAACAATATCGTGTACTATTAGAGCTACATATTACGCAAAGAAAGCTTGAATCTTCTAGAAGACAAAACGCCGCTCAGTTCACAATATGGAATAAAGAGCTGTGTTACTGCACTACCACACGTACGCAATGCGTGCCTATTTTTTTATCATTCTATAACTAGGATAGGATAAAATAGAATGGGATAGGATAGGATAGGATAGGATAACTTTATTTATACACGGTGTTTCCATCAGTTGATTTAGTTAATTATATATAGTAGTATGTCTATCTACCAAACTACAATAAAATTTAATAATAACAATTCAAATAAAAGAAAGAAATAAAAAAGGCCGTGTCTAAAATTTACTTAAAATTAAGATATTACTTAAAACTGTGGCGACTTAATTTAGATTTGAAATCGGTCAGTGAAGACGCTTGTCCTAGGTCTATAGGTAAGTTGTTGCACAACTGAGCTCCATTATACAAAAAACCTCTCTTGAGATAATCAGTTCGAGGTTGTGGAAGAACTATCTCATTAATATATATCAAAAACAGAAGAGGTTCCAAAATTGTTCCCTGGGGAACACCACATCTTAGATATTTCGGAGTTAACTTACAAGAATTTAGATGACAAATCTGTGTTCGATTATCTCAATAAGAAGCAAACCACTGATGGCTGGTCCAACAAATCCCATAGTATTGCAATTTTCGTAACAAAATATCGTGATCTACTGTATCAAATACCTTTTCATGGTGTAAAAAGACTACGTCATTAACAAGACCATGATCTATATCCATTGCCCAGCTATCTGTAGCTTCGATAAATGCTGTCAGCGTGGAATGCAAAGACCGAAAACCGGATTGATGACACGAGAGAAAGTTGTTTTTAGTTAAATAATGATAAAGCAGATCGTAAATTATCCGTTCAAAGACTTTGGCCACAACTGGAATTACTGATATTGGTCGATAATTCGTCGGATCAGAGCGCTTTCCAGAATTTTTATACAGTGGAGTGACTCTGGCAGATTTCGACTCATCGGGAAAGATGCCAGTCATTAGGGATTGATTAAATATTTGAGTAAGAGATTCCGCTACTTCATCAGGGCTTTCCCTCAGGAGTTTCGCTGAAATATTATCTAATCCAGTTGCCTTTGACTTGCAAAGCTTTGATAGTCGTGCAAAAACATGCGTTGGTGTTGTTTTTTCAAAAACAAATTTTTTATCAGTTTCAGTAATTCTTCGAAGGATTTATAAACTTCTGTCACGTCTCTGCTAAGGCTTGACCCAATTTATGTTAAAAAGGAGTTTAGCATTCCTGCTATATCTGTTTGATCTCCAGAATTTACTCCATTATATTCCATCTCATTAATAACAGTTTTGTTGGACTTACGTGAGGTCAGTTTATTGATTGTTTTCCGTGTTTTCCTTTGATCCCCACAACAATTGTTGAAGGCATTTTCATAATAAGCTTTTTTGGCGCTATTAATTTCCCAGCTCACTTGATTTTTAACCATTCGAAATTGGTTCCAAATAAATGGATCTTTTGTGTTAATAGCCTTTCTTTTGAGGCGGTCTCTGAAATTCATCCGCTTTTTCAAAATAGCGGTTATCCATGGGGATTTAGAATCTCGTGTGTACATCTGTTTGGTCTTCATCGGTGCGTACTTTTCACACACGTTCAGAAATGATTCCTTCTACCTCTTCCACATATCATTAGGATCATACAATTGCTTTATGTCATCCCAAGGTTGGGCTAAAATATCCGCATAAAAATTTGCGCTATTAATATGTTTAAACTGTCTATATGTTATCAAGTTAACTCCTTTGGAGAAAGTGGGAATTGAAATTTTTCGATATGCATAAACTAAACTGTGGTCACTTATGGCGAGATGAAACACCCCCGAACAATACACATTCTCTGGCCGATTTGTGAAAATCAGATCAATTAAAGTACTTGTACAGGCCCGTAACCAGGGTGGGGGGGGGGGGGGGGGTGCACGGGGTGCGTTCGCACCCTCCCACAGGCCCCAAAGGTCCGCATTTTGATACTCAATATCCAAGTTAAGGCGTGCAGTCGGTTAAACTGAAGTTTAAAACTTAACATTTAAATAAAATCAAAGAATGGAAAAAGCAGTAGTGTATTCACTGGGAAACTAAAACCAACTGCACCCAAGTAGCCCGAGCCATTCAGAACATTTCAATGAGGGCACAGCTAAGGGTGCGTTTTTTTGGAAAAACCAAAAACGAGTTTCTGATCTCGGATCAATGGATTTTCCAGTGTCAAAAAACGCAAAATTCGAAATTATTTTCCATGACAACGCAAACAAACAAACCCAGAGTTGCGTGCAAATTTTAAAAACAAGAAAAAAATAGCGGTTAAGTTTGTTTTCGAGAAGTCCTTAAATGAAAATGCCATCAGTAAAAAAATACCTTGGCGATCGATAAAAAGAAATGACGAAAAACATGATTTTTTCGCTGTAGGAAAGGTGCTAACAATAAACTTTTAGTGTAATTTCTGGTGTGAAATTTGCAGGAAACCTAACTATTTTCGATCTATTCATGTCTTCGATCGTACGGTAAAAATAGCGCGAGAAAAACATTTGGGCTGAACTGTCACGTACGGCGGTAGCTGTTGTGTACCATTTTTGCATGGGAAACCGCTTGTCAAAAATACTTTTTTCAAATCCTTTCCCAAAAAAACGCTGAAGTGATGAATCTCAAAAATCCGGATTTAGATTTAATCCGAAGTATCCTCCTCGAGTGTGGATACTTTCCTACCGTGTACTTTCCCGCTACAATTTTTCATGTATTGCTACTTTCCCAAATAAATGGACCAGACTGAATCAAAAATACATTTCGGTAGTTTGGTCCACTTTGGCCTCGTTAGCACCCCCCCCCCCCCACCCCCCACATGAAATCCTAGTTACGGGCCTGTTGTAGTAGGTGTAATTCGGGTTGGTTCGTTAATGAGTTGCTCCAATCCATAAATGTCTGTTATATTTAAAAGAGCTTCCACCTTAACATTGTCTTTGGATTGTAAGTCACAATTTAGATCCCCTATAGGAAAATGTTCTACGGGTTGGTTCGTTAATGAGTTGCTCCAATCCATAAATGTCTGTTATGGCGAGATGAGACACCACCGAACAATACACATTCTCTGGCCGATTTGTGAAAATCAGATCAATTAAAGTACTTAATGTTGTAGTAGGTGTAATTCGGGTTGGTTCGTTAATGAGTTGCTCCAATCCATAAATGTCTGTTATATTTAAAAGAGCTTCCACCTTAACATTGTCTTTGGATGGCAAGTCACATTTTATTAGATCCCCTATGAGAAAACGTTCTACGTTTTCCGAATCTAATTTGCCTAATAATGTGTTAATGTGAGTGAACTGCGGCGGTCTAGCTCATGAGGTTCAAGAGAAAAGAGCGACGGATGCTAAGCATACCGATGACAATTTATTATGAACTTATGAGTCTCCTGAATGAAAAAACATTGGTTTTAAATTTAAGTTCTTGGAACGGGACTTTGAATGGTAAAAGGGGTTATGGGAGTGGGATAATGCGGGGAGAAATGTTTTATTAGCAAGACCTGTGGGGTATGAAAAACATAGACGTGAGATTTGGAACAAAATAAGTCTTTGGGAATGGGATTGTTACAGGCTTTACCCTGGTTCAGTACCATTTTAAAGACTGTCTAAGCTGGTTCCGACCTGTTGGCGGATAAGAAACAAGCAGAAATTCTTGAAAAAGTTGAAAAAGGAAATTAGAAGAAAAGGGTAGAAGATTTAAAGTGTATTTAACACTTTTTACTGGGTTGCCGTATGGCAATCCCAGTCGGAAAATGGGTAGATTATTATTATTATTTTTATTTTCCGTGTCGGTAAAAGTCTTGCCTGTCACTCCCCAGGTAAGTGGTGTCTTTGTGCATAGAGCCCTCTGCGCGTATTTTTTTAGGATCGAGAGGGTAGTGGAAATGCGTAGATTTCTCTGGTGGACACAGGAGAATCATTAACTTAGCCTGCAATGGCGTCGAAAGTCATGTAACGCGAATGGCGTTTTAGTGGATCTTTGAATAAAATATACCCTTATGAAGCTCAATAGTGGAAAGTCAGTTGGATAAACCAGGCAGGCGGTGAAAAACCAACACCTGGAATCTCAAAAGCGACGAGTAATGGACTTCGACAACAATCTATCGCCCGTCGAGCCGAAATCAAAGTAAGCTGTATTTCTAAAATAATATTTAACCAAGTGTGACGGTTATGTAGAACACTGAAACCAAATGGAAAATTCTCTGGTAACTTATGGGTTCAACAAAGACAGAGAACGATTGAACGAATCGAACACCTTACGTGGATCTGTGATCAACTCTGCACAGTCTTCAGGTAAAAAAAAATAATTGGAAATGTAACAGCCAAGAACTATTTGAAAGAAAGCTTGTCGTGTATTTTGTGCTTCATTATTCAAGGAAAGGATTCTTCATGGAAACGGTTTGATCCTGAAATTTAGTTTGTTGCAATATTGCGCATATTTGACACGATTGAGTTTCTTCTCTTCACGCACGTAATGAAATAGAAGGGGTTTTTGCCTCTAATAGCAAATATGTTGTTTGTTTCAAAAAATTGTTCGCTGGAAAAGGTGGCCTTTATGAATTCATCATGTTTTATGATATGCGAGCTTAACTGGATAGTTTTTTATGGCAATAGTAAAGCATTTTCTTGTCAAAATGAGGTTAGCATCTTCTGGTGTGTTAACTGAATTAAATCGTGAGTTTGTATTTGCCGTCTGCCGCGTAACCTTGATTTCCACTCTCAAGATTACCTCCAGAACCTACTTTTTGCGTAGAATAAGCTTTTAGAATGATGTTCTTGTTTTGCATAAAGCAAACTAACAAAATATGTACCTTGCTGAGTTCGCATTTGTTAGCGTTCATAGTATTTTCGGTCCGATGCTTCTGTTTCGTGAGGGGTATATTGTTTTGGTCTCCCATCCAAACACTAACCCCGCTGAATAGGGAATAACTTCAGTGAACTTTGGTATTACAAAGCTGTCAGATGCTCAGAGGGCACGCTTAAACTTGTGGTGAAAAGAAGTTGTGATGGAACTCGAAAATTATCAACATGTCAGCCCAGAAGCCAATGTTTCTCGCTTCTCTTTTATTTGTTATTCTTCAGAGACCGGAATGCTGTAGTTCAATACCACACAATTCAGTGCCTTCTGATCTTCTGTAACACGTACCACAGGCAACCCAGTGTATGCTTCACGGAAGCATCTCGTTATATTAAATTTACTAGTTCCTGGATTTCCTTTTTTTTCGGCCGTGATGGTTTAATTCCATGGTGGTTTAATTCCATTCGTGTTAAAAAGAAGAGGCTACGAGTATTTCAGTGATTTTTTTGTCACGATATCTTGGTCAATGTCTAGTTCAATTCCGTAGTCCGAAGTTTAAGAATCCAAAGTCCACATTCTGTGACCCCACCATATGGTTAAGTGCGATCGTGCAATAGTTATTGACATTTAAAACTGTTGTTAACGGCCGTTGACTCCAATCAAAACCAGTAAATAGATGCTGTACAAGTTTCTAAAATGGTATTTAAAAATATTTAATACTTTTACTTAACAATACCGGGAGAATTTTAAAAACTAGACGCTCCGTGAGCTTAAACTGGCTTTGCCTTTTGTACGGGATGTAAGATCTAAGACCTAAGCCCCCGGGGTCGACCGGGTCTTAGCTTTCGTAGTACGAAAACGTTTCTTAGTTTAAGAAAACTAAGACTCCTTGTAAATAGTAGAGCAAAGGACATCACAGTCGGTTAGTGCGTAATTTCCACTGTATACAAGGGGTCTTAGTTTTCGTAAACTAAGAAATGTTTTCGTACTACGAAAGTTAAGACCCGGTCGACCCCGGGGTCGACACAGCCGGTAGTGCGCTGCTTTTGTGCAAGAGGTCTCGAGTTCGATCTCCGGATCTCACATCCTTGTTTCGACTTCTTTCCTTTCATTGTAGCTTAAAGTAGCCTTAGCACTGATGGAAAGAGGGGGGGGGGGGGGGGGGGGGGGTTAGGGTTAACCGTTCGTCACGCAAGCAATAAACTGATGCCGTAGATGGTCAATCTTATTTTTTATGTCTGATAGGGGACTGAAACAGTTTTACGTGTAAGACATAAGGGGTTTTCTGTAAGTTTCTCCGTATTTGCCTCACACCGTAACAAATTATCAGTACGGAAACGAAACACTATTTATTCTTGAAATAGCTTCTTGTTTATACATAATTGTTGCATAACTTAAATTTGGTCAAGAACGTAAAAATTTACTTAAATGTGCATTATATAAGCTTTTAAAGAAATATTGCTGGCTTCCCAAATTAACTTCATTTTACACCAGAATCACTAAACAACCTGTCATCGTTATGAAAACTACTCCCATATCAAATTTCAACCCACACATGCAAATTAGTTAATATTTTAATACACAACACGATGAATCCACAAAGGCAGAAGAATCTTACAAAAACCTTTTCCAGCCTAAAATTTTATTGAAATAAACAACATATTTGCTGTTAGAGGCAATAAAAGCCTTTCCTATTTTATTCCGTTCGTGCAAACAAGAAACACACTCCGTGTCAATTAACAAATGGTAAACGGCTGCGCGTGCACTATTGAGTTATGGTGCACGCGGGAGGTTGCTAAGCACGAGAGAAGCGTAAGAGTCGCTCTAGGCGATAGCCGAGAGCGACTCTAGCTTCTTGAGTGCTTAGCAAACTCCCAAGTGCACCATAACTCAATAGTGCACGCTCAGCCGTTTACCATTTGTTTTATAACATAATCGTTAACACCACTCCTGCGGGTTTCGCGTGCATTTGCATAAACTCAAGTTTAGTCAATAGTCGATGTCAACACAACTTTGCTTTCTAAAGATAACTATGAATTATCAAGACAAAATGATCAACAAACAGTTTTACCAGTCAAAATTTTATTGGAATCAACAATAATTTGCTCTTAAGAGAGAAAACATTTCGATTTTCTTGCGAGCGTCGACACAAACACACTCCCTTTGCACGGTGCTTCGCCTCTGTTGAAACCGATCAACCCATTACGTTTCCAAGCCAAAAAAGCGACATTACACTATTTCAGCTCAAATGGCCGATGAAATAAATCTCAAAAAGAAAATCGACATTCCAAAACACCATTTACCTTCCTGTAGCATCTTTCCTGGTCTCGTAAAATCTATTTCAATTCCTCGATTCGGCTTCAATATTTGAGCAGAGTTCAGATTGTGTTTTGGAAATGAAAGCCGTACAAACACGAAATTCTCTTTCGTCGCTTTAAGACCTTCAATCCTCCTTTTCCACTTCTGATTAATCTTTAGGGCTATATCTTTCTATTTTGAGCTCTGTAGAGGTTCACCCCTATTCTTTGTCTTGGAAATTAGGACTGATCCGCTAGTGATGGCATTTTCTTTTTTCCACAATCTCGGAAAGTTAGATCGCACGTCAGCTGTCGTGAGCGAGCGTGCACCCATGGGCAAATGGTAAATGACCAATTGGCCAATCAGAACGCGCGTTTTATCCAAGTTATGTTATAAAAACCATTCGCAGCTAAATAAATTTCTCACCGGAGTTCTGGAGTTTAGGGTTTAGGTAACCCTAAACCCTTTTCTGAAGAACGTTTTCCTTGATTAATGAAGCATAAAATAGACAAAGAGCTTTCTTTCAAATATTATTGACTGTCAATAATTAGTCACATTTCCAATTATTTTTCCAATTTTCTTTTACCTGAAGACCGTGCAGAGTTCAGTGCAAATGAATTTAAATAGCCAGACAACAGAGATAACACAGATGCATTCAAGGTGTTCGACTTTTTTAATGAGTTTGTTAAACCCATATCCAACCAGACAAAGTTACCACAGAATTTGCCATTTGGTTTCAGTGTTGTACATAACATAAAAGTCAGTAAAATATTTAGAAACACAGATCACTCCTGGACGACCGCGATTGTTGTCAAAGTCCATTATTCGTCGCTTTGAAAATTGCAGGCCCCAGTTTTTTAAAAGGTGCATAACGCTAAATCACTATCCAGTGGATATAGCAATTGGTTTCGCTATGACTTATCATTCCACTGGATAATGATTCATCCGGCGGATAGCGCTATCCAGCGGTTGAACAACTGGGGCCAGATGTTTATTTTTTCACCGACTGTCTTGTTTCGAATTGACGTTCTATTTTTGAGTTCTATAAAGATATTGTTTTGTTTAAA
>OX421452.1:6384299-6404299 GCA_949126865.1 Montipora capitata | reverse complement strand
CTATTTTCACCATTGTTGTAAAGCTCAATTGACATTTGAAGAGATTGTTTTATTATTGAATTGTCATCTTTATATTGTTACTTAAGGATATTTTTATTGATATATCTGACGCTTTGTTATGTACTTTCAAATATCGTTTACAGAATTGTAGAAGGGCCCTTTTCATTGTAGAGTTGTCCCAGGATTTGAAATCCGACTTAACAAAGGTACCCCAGACTTCACTATTGTAAATTAAAATTAATTGGTGAGATCATGGAGTAAAAAATTTTGAACTCAAGTTAAGGTTTCAGACTATATCAGTGTGTCGTCTCAAACTAAAGAGGGCACAGAGGGCCTTTTGTCGTAGTGGTCTATTGAAAACGTAAAGTTTCCAGAGGATGAGATGCATGTTCCTAGGTAGGTGTAGTTTTGGACCATGTCGATTTTTTCATTGCCAGTGTAGAAGCTAGAGACGCATTTTCTTTTGAATTTTTGGAAAATCATTTTCTTGGTTTTCGTAGGATTAATTTTTAGCATCCAGGAGTTGCAATACGAGGATAAGGTGTGCAAGCAGTTTTGAAGTCCAACTTTAGGTCGTGATAAAACAGTTAAGTCATCTGCACGTAAAAGGGAGTTGAGTTTCATGCCATTGGTAAAACTAATGGGTCAGATGGGATATTGTTAAATGAAAAACTAAGGCCAGTTTCAAACGTCGAACTTGACATTTGCCGAATCTAATGCAAATGAGCGAAAACAAAAGATTTTTCAAATTTGCATTAGATTCGGCACATGTATATGTAAAGTTCGACGTTTGAAACGGGCTTAAGTCAGTAAGATGCAGGTTAAATAGAAGAGGGCGTAAGATGCAACCTTGGCGAACGCCTCAAGATTGCGTTCTGAAAAGGTCGCGTTTTATTACTTCCTAGCCTAACAGAGTGAGTAGAATTCGTGTATAAGCTTTTTATTAGGCTACAAGATTTCCCTCCGACATTATATTGTAATAGTTGGTAGAGAAGTTTATTGTGCCATACCGAATCGAAGGCTTTTCTGAAGTCAACAAAGCATGCATATACTTTGGTCTGATGACTATGAACGTATATATCGATTAAAGTTCTTAATGTTAGACAAGGTCTGCTGCGCGATTATTAGCTAGAAAACCAATTTGAGATTTATGGAGAATATCGAGGGAATTAACGTGATTAAGAGGTCTTTGGTTGAAAATTAAACAGAATAGTTTTCCAAGACAACTGGAAATACATATTCCACGGTTTTGTAGTTTGAGGGATCACTCTTTACACTTTACACCGCTTTAAAAAAATGGTGTAATTATTCCATTTCACCATGTTTTAGGCATAATGCCGGACTTGTGAACCGTATTAAATAATGTCAGATAGACTGGCATTAATTCATTTATGTTGAATTCAAACTCACATTATATTGACCATTTCACCACAAACTCAAACTCGCATCATCTGAAAACTTCACACAGACGTTTTAGACATTGTTATGTAATTACTGTTTTGTTAAAATCAATGTTTGGGGTGTCTAATTCCATTCCTCCGCAACTGTTAGCTTTGTATTATTTATTTTTTGAATTTACGTCACAGAAAATGTCTATCGCTCACTCGTCCAGTCGTCTCTTCTCGGGGAGGGTATCCGAACTCAAGTGAGCGAGGGAAATTGAGCCTAGAGAAAAAGCGGCAGTTTTTCTCTCCCGCTCTTTCCTACTCCCCACCCCGTGGTTTTGTCAGCCGGCCCAGACCTATTCCAAGCGCTTCCAATATGGCGTCTGATACGTCTTTCGTGGCGACAACAACACTTTCTACAGCCTGCAGGCAGGCTATATTTTCTATGGCACCATAACATTGCCGTTACGTGAAACTGGCGCTCTTGCTTCTAATGAGACAGTCTATTGAAAGTGTTGAAATTGGTGTGCTCTTCCATAGGTTTCCTTTTAAAGAAGGACTCGACAGATTCAATGTTCTGAATTTCTAGGAGTAAATGGTAAGGAATTCCAGAGGTGTTCCACGGAGGAGGTGCAGCCGAAGAAAATGCCCTACTACCGTTTGCTGAACTATTAGCTCCACAAGCACGAGTCTTTAATTCCAGCTTCCCCTCGTTTAGTTCATTGGGCCTTAACCATAGTTTTAAATTTCGTGGAACTTAATAGCTGACCGAAGGACTGACCGAAGTTTGTTCCTCGTAAGGCTGTAGATAGATGTGGGCAGAACTGAATGGGGTACGATGGTGCTAGCACTTCAGTTTTGGATTTGAAAGTTTATCAAAATTAGTTTAAATTCGATGCTAAAGCATACGTGCAACCCGGCATTGCAACTTCCGTAATTAAGGTAAAGGAAAAGGTCCTTATTTTAACAAGAGTAACACGTGACAGTGAACTAGAGTTACTGTTGAACTTGGGACCTTTGACCCATCTACCCTCCCCCTCCCTCCCCCCCCCCCGTCCCTACTATACTACACTGTACAAAAAGGGCAATCTATTAACAAACAAAGAAAACAATAGATCGTTTTCACTGTCACGCAATAAAAAAATAAATCGAAAACCATCCAGTGGAAAAAGTCAAGAATTCGTGATGTTGTAGAAGATAAATGAAGGAGACACTTCTCCAAGTTTTAGGCTTGTGCGTTTCCCCAAACTTCAGATATTCGTCGAAATGTTTCGCAGAAATTTACAGAGCCCAGTATGAAAACGCCATGTTGGTGCACATCTGTGGTGCACCAATATGGCGGCCGGAAAATAGTGTCAACATCTGTTACTTACTTTGGCTATCTAGGCGAGTGATCATCTGTATTGAACAGACAGCTACTTACCTAAGCACTTTTCCTAATGCTTTAAATTCTAAAAAGGCTCAAAACCATGAGATAAATATATATTTCTCAATAAACTCGATCGTCGCCTCGTGTCACGCACCGCTATAACTCAGAAATTCAAAATGCTCTGGTTTCCAAATGAAGCACGCTATTGAGCTTTAAAATTACAAATGGATACAAATTTACCGCCTCTTATGCCTGATGAGGATAAAAATGTTCGTGGCTCTTTAGTTTTGGATTTTAGAAAATGATGACGTCACGTGAAAACGATCTATAGTTAAGACAAAGAGTTTTGATCAAACAGAAGAGCAGTTTTCAATTTTCCATTCTTATGAAATACGTTAAGTACATGGCAACTGAAAGAAGAGAAATAAAGCAACTGATGGAGCTCTACTGCACTGCCCTCGTTGCCTGCATCATTATGATTCCTTCTACTTAAACAACCTCAGCCACGGTAACCATGGAAGAGACGAACAACCAAAGTTTTGATATTAATATTTAATCGTAAGTGCAAATCTCCCGCAAACAAACGAAGACATAAGCATCATTGGCACCTTTATTCACACAACCCGGATAAAAAGCCTGTCAAAACAGCTTTCATACAGGAAAGGTACAAATTTTTCAAAAAAAGAAAATAAAAAGCGAAACATCTTTCGCAAAAGCTAAGTGAGCTACCGGTATTGAGGCCGACTTATTTTTCTCCCTCGCCGCCTTGTCTGGGGACAAGTTATCTGAAGAGATTAATGTTCTCCCTCTCTCTCTTTCCCTCCCTCTCTTCCCCTTTCCCTCCCTCTCTCTCCCAATTGATCATAAGTGAAACCCCCTGGTCACGATACGAAAACTTGAGTATTATTGGTACCTTGATCCACGCAACCCGGCTTAACATTGCTTTAAAACAGCTTTGACACGAGAACTGTTCATATTTTGCGATGGCGCATGCGTTATCTACCTTCGTATTATTCGTAATGTGCATACTATATTAAGTAGTACAGTAAGGGAAAAGTTCACGGGGACAAGGCATCTGAAAGTAGATAGTTTTTAATAGGACTGGGGAGGCTGGTCTCTTTTGGCCTTACACATGGGCTAATTTGCTGCTCTTCACAACCGTACCATATGAACTGTTGTCACGCACCCGAAAAAGCAGGTTGCCTAATCCACTTTAAGGAAACTTAAGTTTCTGCTTGGAAGTGTTACGAGTGGGTATTTTAGGTAATCTTATGCCACAAGGGATGTCGTATCTCACAAAGTGAATAAATAATGGACCAGACAATAGGGAGCTTTAAGCACGTAAAGGTTTTGAGCTACGGACGGAAAGTGAACACTTTGTATGCCAGGACAGTCTCTAAAAACTAATCATCTCTAATAGCGAAAAGGTCAGCAATTTTAACTGGTGTCTAGGCAAGTTAAAAGGGAAACAGCTCCCTTCCGGTCACCGTCCGTGGCTGTAAGCTGGATAATTACCAAAACGAGCAAGACTACAGGCAGCCATTTGGTTTCTCTTCGATTACACAAAGATGAATAACACTTGCCTGGCTAATCCCCTCTGAGATAGGTAGCCAATCAGCCATAGAACTGTTTCGATTGTGCTGGGCACTTTTTGAGCACTTTTTCGGTTTTGGAGGCCAATTTTACATTTCTAGCAACATCTGACCCCTTTCTTTGCATATTGGTAAATGCAGAGCGATATTTTGTCTTCAAGAACAGTTTTCACCAAACCGAGAATTTTTTACTATCGTGAGCACAGTTGACAGGAGCCCGAGTTGAGTCAGTGTTGAGTTTGATGTAAAGCAATTTGACACCACGTCAGTCTTCAAAATCTAGTATTGTTACATGTAAAAGTATTAAAAAAAACAGTGGCTGTTTAGCTTTTACGAACATTGCTAAACAACGGAAAGCTAATTTCTTGGTAAGCATACTCATGAAAACCCTCCAGGGAATGTTGCAGAATTTGTAGGAACTTTTGAGTTTATTGTTAAATTCTGAGCATTTTTTGAAATTCCTAGCACTATTTGAGCACTTTTTTTGCCATTTTTAATTTTTCCATTTAGCGCATACGGAACACACTTTATCACCCTACACGAAAAGCACTATTCTCTAGCGAGTTAAATATATAACATATATATAGAGTTCAATTACTGCAATTTTCAAAATTTTTCGGAATTCATTTTTAAGCACCGACGGCCAAATTTCGTTTCAGCTTCTATCAACCAAACTGTTCCGACGCCAAGTCGAGAGTCGACCGTTAACCACTGTTGCCGAAATCAGTTGGTGCGTAACATAACCCACCAATCTGCATCTTTGGTTCCCACTGTACATTTGTACATTCAAACTCGACGCCGATCATTGGAAAGTGACCGAACGTATACGAATCCTTTTACTGAATAACCTCTAAAAAGATATCATAATGGTATTCAAAAAAAAAAAAAATGAATCCTGTGGATAACAGAACTAGAACTTCCTTTCCGTCCATCAGAGACGCCATTGCATCTCGTTGCTCGACCTTTAAAGCTACTGTAAAATGGCAACATTCTACAGCTTTCTCGTGCGCAAGTTTTGACTACCTCATCTCCGCGGTGAGCCCTTTCGCTTTTCTTGTTTTGGTGACGTCAACATATTTTCAACCTCCCTAAATGTACCATTGCCACACTGACGCAAAATTCTGTTCGCCTGCCTTGGTGCATGTTAACCAAAGCTTTCAAAACTTGAGTTCTCTCGCTCTTTACCGCCATAATTGATCGAGGGCAGGTGGTGACAGAGCAGTTTCTATGTCATGTATTAATCATGACGCTTCCTGATAAATCAATTGAGACGCGCGTTGCATCATATCATACGAAATGAAATAGGCCACTTCGGAAAATACCATAAAACACTCTTTGTTTGTCCCCCCAAATTTTGCCTAAGCATTGTTTTTGTTTTCTCTTGGGGCCATTGTAAGTCCCAAGAGAAACTGGAAACTGGAAACAAAAACTTGGGGGGGGGGGGGGAACAAAGAGTGTTATGGTATTTTCCGAAGTGGTCTATAAGTTTGGAATGAATGTTTGAAGTTTGCAATGGTGACGAGAAACTTGTCATATGAAATCCGTATAAAGTTTGGCAAGTTTGGCGTGTAATGTACGGCGCCCATGTTATGACCCAGAGTCCAAATTGTTTTGGTCACGTGGTAGGAGAAACTCCAAATGGAGAATGGAAGTCGCTTCTGGGGACGAGGATGACCGCAGGATGACCGCAGTCCCACGCTTATGCAGAAGGTCGTTTCGGTGGAAATGGCTTAATTTGGTCTGCACTCCACAACAAAAAGCAACACAAGCTTCAACCAAATAAGTTTATTTTGGGAAGGCTTGGCGAGACCCAATCCGAACCATTCCCTCCTAACATAAACATTCTCCTACGCTATTTTTACAAAATGAGCAACAACTAAAGCTCGCTTATTAGGCCGGAATTACAGACCGCACTAATGCTACATCTCCAAGTAAGCTCGCAGGCTTAAGTAAGGCTGGGGAGCCACGACATCACACATCACGTTACCTTCCTTTAAGCTTGCAGGCTTCTTGTCAGTTAGGCTGGGGAACTACCTTTCTGTCATTACACATCACACGTTAGTCCTACAGATGTCTCCATGTAAGCTCTAAGGCTACTTGCCAGTTAAGCTTGGCTTGGGAACTACAGCTCTGACATTACATATCACATTATCCCCATGTAAGCACACAGGCGTAGTGCCAGTTAGGCTGGGGAACCAATTCCGACATATTTATGTTAGTGGACTTCCAACACCAAGTCGAAACAACCGTTATTGTTAGTCTGGTTGAGATACCAGAACAGAGACAATGAACATGGCACTGAGTCTACATACATCCAACGCGAAATATTTGATGTCATTCAACTGGACCTACAATCACGTCATACACTAACAGAACAGGGAGTCAGGGTGGTTTAGTGGTCATCAATCGTGCCTCCTAAGCGCATATTTACATTTACATTTACATTTACAAATCAAGCGCAAGACAGACGAAAAATACAAGGCAAGAAATGAATCACGCGGTAATGCATATGAAATTGAATGGCCTATACATACACAAGGGGAAACGGATGAAACTGATTCTAAAACTACCTGAGCTGAGCGACCGCTCACACAACAAATGCGGTCAGACAGAGGCCAGAAAAAATCTGCAAGAAAAAACCCCTGTGGGGAAAAATTTGCAGGAAATCGGGGTAGGAACGATGGTTCGAGCTCCAAGAGGTAAGAAGCCCATCCTACGAGGCTTTACAGAAAGTAAAACAGACGATCTAACCGAGGAATAACATCTGAAAAAGCACTAAAAGAACAAGAGTTAACGAACCGCAAAACGCAGTTGGTTCTGAGGCCTAGATGACCACCACGTGTTATACCTGGCCTTATATACCCCTGTATCACTACCCATGATTCCCCGGCCTGGAACTCAGGCCCTGTTACATCTCGTGCCAACAAAATAGTTATTTCAGCCTTCTTCGCGAGCTCAGTCGTCAGAAATAACATATTTTGTCTCCACTTCACAACAAAAAGCAACACAAGCTTCAACCAAATAAGCACATTTTGGGAGGGCCTAGTGAGAACCAACCCGAAACCTATATAGAGTGAAAAAGAACTGGGAAAAGCAGCGTGCAACGTGGACCCTCATAGTCCGAGAAATTTAGAAACTTCAAGCCTCTTTGACAAATCATCATCAACTTGAGTATCTTTGGCTTGCATCGACTTCCAGTCGCTGAAACAACCTCAGTATCGCTGAATCCATTGCTGGCTGCCATAGAAGGGCCTCCCTAACGAGAGTGGGGCCCGAACTTGGAGGAATAAACCCCAACGCGTTTGAGGTCCCGTTTGAACGCTTCTCGAATAATGCCATAACTGATAGGCTCATCATAAGCCACTAACTAACAAGAGCCCTTCCCTCTGGAAATGGGCCTAAAAATCAGATCCCTGGAATCAGGAGGAATTTGGAACTTACCAAGATACATTTTAAGTGATTTGACAGGACAAGCGCAACTTTAATGATCATTTATCCTTCATTAAAGAAAATATAATTTCTTCTTAATTCTCGGAACGTCGACAAATTACGCAATTCTACAGGGTTATCAAGGTTTGATTTGCTAATAATAGAGGGTTTAAGATCTGCGACGCGACGGTAACGAAAACGCCATTTAAAATTGCAACTTCAGGTTTATTAATCTTTTTCGTCATTACGTCGGCTTGTATAACTTGTAAAAACTAGTGTAACTTCCCAGGAACTGAATTAGGAAGTGTGGTATTGAATATACGACAGAAAATTCAAATTCGCTGCCTTTTGTTCACGTTCTCCGTAAAACTTGAAAATTGGTCATTTCACGTCGCAGATTTGCCGAAAACATGAAAGAAATGTACAAAAATGAAAACTGCATGTGCAGAGCGTGGAAAGCTATTGTTTTTGCTCATTAAATATGCAAATTTTGTGACGTTTCCGTCGTAATTCTCAAACTCCCCAATAGGGAGTTTAGGGAATTTAAGATCTACGACGGCGACGGTCGACGAAAACGTTACCTCAAAATATAACTTGGCTCTATCATAAGTCTTTCTCGATTATTCAGTCTCGTTCACGTCCTACAATGTGGGTGAAGTATTCCAAAAATGAATTAGTACGAGCGGTTTCAGAGTTAAAATAAAGAATGAAAGATTCTCTGTCGAATGCTTACGTTGTCGTCAAAACCTCAAAATTGGTGATTTCACGTGGTCCTTATTCAGAGGACCGCTAAGATACTTGCTACAATCCGTGCTGCACGTGCAGCACGATTATTTATGCTCTTTTAACAAATGATATTAATGTTTTGTGGCCGTGTCGTAGTCGTAGCCGTCACCGTTTCTTAAATTCCCTTTTAAGAAACGACGACGGCTACGGCAACGACAACGCCAAAAAGCAGTAATATTATTGGTTAAAAGAACCAAAACGTTCGTGCTGCACGTGCGGCACTCATTTTTGTACATTTCTCTCCCGTACTCGTCAAAACTACTACGTGAAATGACCAATTTTAAGGTTTTGAAGACAACGTGGACAAACTACAGTGAATCTTTCAGTCTCGCTCTATACTTCTTGAATCCGTCCGTACCAATCCATTTATAGGACACTTCGCTCGTATTGTATAATAATATTGTTATAAACAAGATAGAATAATCATGAAATACTCAGAATAGCTCAAACTTATATTTGAAGTGACGTTTTCGTTGCCGTAACAGTCGTGGTTTCTTAAACTCCCTAATATCATGGATCAAACAAGACGAAGGCCGACTTGACCGCCTCGACAAAAGGATTATCCGTAGGGGAGGGAATATCCTATGCCTCCATGTGAGCGTTAACCCTACTGATGGAAATGGGCCCACACAGGGACAGCGAAAAACTCTGACCAGGGTGGGAATTGAACCCACGACCTTCCGGTTTGATCACCGCTGCTCTGCCAACTGAGCTACAAGGTCAGACGGGAGCAAGGCGAGGTAACTGAAGATGTTAAAGTCACGGCAATTAACATGTTCAAGTACAAGGAAGGATTACTTTTTTGCAAACGTTGGTCGTGTAGCACTTATATATGAACAGACTTACTGATTAGAGTGTAATGTGAAGTGCTAAGTTTCCGCTCCATATGAACCATGTGAGCGTTAACCCTACTGATGGAAATGGGCCCACACTAGGATTTTACAGCTCGACGAGCGAATTTCGAACAGTTTATTGTCCATTTTACACGTTATTTGATTGTTAATAGTATTATTGGCGCGATCGTTTGTAGCCGAAACAGCTCTCAGTAATCCACGTAAATTCTGGAAAAATAAAAGGAAGAGAGTTGTTGTAGGCTTGATGGCTGAGCCGCGCACAACACATTCTGCATCATAATTTTATTGTTTCTTTTCTTCCTCAAAGAATCGAAGCACCACGGTTCGACGTGATGTGGTCCGAAAAAGACAACTACTCCAAGATCATTATCCATCCCGACATGCTTGGCGACCATTCTCCCGACCGAGTCATGAGAGCCCTAGGGAGGGTGGCCGCTAGTGTACAAGAAGATGCCTTATTGCAAGAAGTGTAGATAGTAGGGACGAAATGTTTGTTGTGACTAAGTTATGGAAAAAATGCAAGGCACCAAGATAAATGCCCAAGGACTACTGCAAACCTGATGAAGTTTTGCGATTGGAGTTACTTCGGCCGGTCAAACGTGCCTTCAACAGTTGAAAGTTGTTAGGAAATTTTTAAAGTCGAATTTCAAAACTATTCAAATGGAGGATGTCGCAGTGTGGGTGGAGCGAAAAGTGCCTGAAGTGATAACAAAAAAACATTTTGAAAGTACAGATTACAATTCACCGCGTCGATTGTACACCTTACATCAATGAAATCTGATGAAGTCGAGTGAGGTCGCGTGTGGAGTGGGTTATTCCAAGCGGAATACGGGTTGGAGGTTCTCATGTTAGAATGGCTAGCATGACAGGTCTTAAACAGTTTTTGGTTGATTGTGATATGGCGGCCTTGTCAAATGGACGCCTGTGTTTGTTAACAAACATACAGACATGCTTAATTGACACTCCCGATAGGGGCTTTTCAGGGGCAACAAAACAAAAAGAATAAAAGAACAGAACAACATCAACTGTTAAGAATCCCAACTGGCCGGAGGCAACCCAGTTGACTATTTACAAGTGAGGCCAAGAATTTGAACCAGTGGTCAGAGCGGGTCTTGAACATCTCAATGCAAGCGCCCTAACCAGTAGTCCTCCGCGGCACTGCCTCCTTGAACGGCTCTTAGTTTCACCGTTGTCTACAATGAGGTACGTCATGACACTAAGAGAAACCAAGGGACCCTACCCTCGATCTGTGTTGTTATCACCATCATTATCATGCATGATCGTCGTCACCATTGTTTGTTTGTAAAAGAATGGCAGATAGAGCGACTTTGGTATGAAAAAGTGTTCGCAATTTGTTTCACGGACCAATGTTTGGCCTGATTAAAACAAAGCCTCTCCTTATTCCAGCCAAGAAAACTCCTAATATGGGCAGTAAACAATTCGATTGGCCAATCACATTACTGCATTTCAAATGAAGTCAAAGCGAAATGCTGATCCCTTTCCAGAAAGTTCCATGGAGAGATCGATGACTTTGTTTGCATCCGCGTTCGCTGAGCCAATGAAAATTCGCGCTCGTTTGTTTTTGTTCGATAAGCCAATTAAATGTTTTGCATTTTTGTTTACGTTCTGTTTTTACGTTTATTTTCAAGGTCATATGAAAGTCGTTCTATTCTGTCACTTGTCAATCGCCACAAGCAAGTCACCTGAGAAAGACCCCGAAAAGGAACTCGAAAGCTAGTGTTATTGAGAGAATTGTTGAACTCGAAGGGCATCTTTCTCTTTACTCTTACGAGTTTAATTAACTGGTCCAGGTAATTCTGCTTTCGCTGATATCAATATTCTTATAATTGATTTTTGTCATCGCTTTTCACTTTGGCAGAATTTATTTGCAACATTAATTTATTTACGGATTAATTGCGACAACAAGGGTCGTTTTCAGCTTTCAAAAAAACAGGCACGATTACGTAAGTTTCGAGACAGAACCTGCAAAAGGGACTTTAAAACATAGTTAACTTAGACTTATTGGTGATTTTTTTCTGCAAGTTGTGCGCTGTTGCCACATTTCTGCATTGCAGGTACATAAAAATAGAATTTTGAGCGGAATTTTCGTCAAAAACGCGACTCGATAAGAGTTGAGGACATACTTCTTCATTTAGAAGTTTGACTATTTTTAACGAAGACTGATTCAGTCATTCTTAGTTTCTTGTCAGCTGTAACTTAAACATGAAGAAGAGAAAAACTTAAATAAGGTTGTTTCTATATAAAGGAAAAATATGTGCTTTAGCAAAATCAATATCCGATTGCACGAGTATCTATCTTTCACTATTGTGGTAGTCTATGTTAAATTCAACCTTTTTCTCATAGATTCTCTCTCATGTACTCCCTGTATCGTGTATTGTAATCTACTTCTTCTATAATCCTCTACTCTATTTGCATAGGAAATGGTATGAACGTGAGTGTGTTTTGTTGTTTATGGCCACGAATGATCTTTTGAGAGTTCAAAACAGGAGCAAGCTTATACGATTTTTTCTATTATAGCGAAGATATCGTTGACGTCACCTATTGTCATTAATGTGCCAACCAGAGCCTCATTGGCTGTAGAAACAAAGAGTCTTTTGTTTCTGTGGTTGGCACATTTGAATAGCAAAAGCAATATTTGTAAACAGATATCATTCCCTTTAGTATCACTGGACTAGTGGACTACTGCAAATCCTGCATTTTGATTGGCTACGCTACTAGAGGACAAGTTGTAATACTCCTCGAGTAGCGAAAAGCGTGACGCTGTCTTTCGTTTCATTCCCAAATAAATATTTCTTCAACTTGCATTCGCAAACTTTATTATTGCCTTTTCTGTCCGACTAGTTGGGTGATATTAAACCAATTAGACCCTTCGCCCGCAAGGGACTACGGACTACGGGTCTAATTGTTAAATATACCCTACTTAAGAAAATTTATTCAATCGCTGTGTTTCCATAGTAACTTCTGTATTGCACTCTATAACCAATTTGAACTTCACTACACAGACAAATGCAATCCATTAGGTTAATTTTGGTTTCTTTCGTCCTCGCACCAGAGACAAGCATGAACAACCTAGCAACCCGATTACCTGTGACACTACCGTATACGAAAAACCAAAAACCCCCCGTGAGGAACAAAAACTGGAAACGTATTCCCCGAACCAATGCAGTGCCACGAACCCTCGGGAGTAAATAAAGTGGTACTATGATCAAAAAATCATTTTCTTTTCTTCTTCAGATTTTGAAAGCGTGTTCGCTGAACACCTAACTGGCAAAATTTAGAGCTTCGAGTTTTATCCAGAGGCTGTTTATTTTGAGTGTAAGTTTTGGATTTCACGGTCCGCCATTGCTCACGTTCAAAACTGACCGATTGGACCTCATAGGGTTGGATGTAGAGAAAATGACGAGCGAATTGATGGTGGATATAGAAAGCTACTTCGTGCTTTTAAACGTGAGGCTGTACAATTTTTAGTGGCGAAAAAACCTTGCCGTTAGTTACTTACCGCTAGAGGCCTTCTCCGCGGTTAAAACGTGAACTGCAAACCGCAAACGCGACGGCAAGACCTTGGTCACGTGATATTTTGCGGTTTGCGGTTTCCCATGAAAAACCTGATGCTAAAGGTCCCTATTGTCTCAACGTGGACCGCAACAGAGAGCATAGCAAGGGGTCCCCGTTAGTTGCCGGGTGATAGGGGGCTCCTGTCACATGTACAATCCCACTTGACTTGCACCATTCCTGAAATTCCTCCGATGTGAAAGTCGTTGCTTCATCCGGTACCAGGGTATGCGGATAACCGAATGTGCACTTGAAGTCCTCCTCCAGCAAGTCGATGGTAGCTTTGGAAGACGTAGAATACATTGGTAATTGGAATACGCATCCGTGAGTACCAACCAACTGGTATCACCACACGAGTTCCGTAGAAATGACACCCGTTGGACACTGACATGGAATCGCGAATCTTCTTGAATGCCTCTACTGTGTAAGCTGTGTCCCCAGTGCCATTGCCTTCCTCGCAAATCTTTCGTAAAGGCCAACCCTCTCGAGTATAGCGTACTACAGTCGCCAACACCCGGTCCTTCGCTGTTTCTTCCGGAAGCACCGTTGGGTCTCCTGGATTAGGCTGCAAACCGATGGTCTTGATTGAACAAATGCAATCTGTATCCGCCTTGCTTTCCTCTCCATCGAAACAAGAGTCGGGGCCAGGTGGCGAACGACTTAGTGAATCTGCATTACCATGATCAGAAGTCTTCCTGTACTCTACTGTGTACTCGTACTGACGTAACATCAAAGCCCATCTTGAAAGACGATTAGCAGCTAATTGAGGAGTTGCCTTTGCGGGACCAAAGAGCGAGAGCAAAGGTTTGTGATCTGTCACAAGAATAAATTTCCTTCCGTGGAGAAAATGGTGGAACTTTCTCAGTGCAAAAACAATTGATAATGCCTCTTTCTGTATCTGGCTATAGTTTCGAGTCTTTGAAGCGTTGGCAATTGGGCGCTCTGAGCCATCTTCGTAACGATGGAAAAGTACAGACCCGATTCCAACATTTGAAGCATTACAGGCCATTCCTATGCGTAGGAATGGGTCAAAGTGTGTAGGTACAGTGTCATCACACAACAGAGATTTTACGGTGTCAAATGCTACTTGCTCCTCTGCACCCCAAATCCACTGAACATTTTTGTTAGTCAGCCGGCACAGGGGTTCCAAATGTGTGGACAGATTGGGCAGGAACTTGTTGTAGAACTGGACTGAACCAGGAAATGAGCGCAGACTGGAAACAGTCGTGGGCGCAGGCATCTTCTGCACAGCATCAACCTTGCGACTCTTAGCAACTCCTCGGCTTGACAACAGATGTCCCAGGTACTTGACATAGGGCTGAGCAAATAAGCATTTGTCAAGGCGACAACGGAGTCCCTGGTCACTCAGGCGTTGTAGTAGCCTCTTTAAATTTCTGAGGTGAGGTGCTCTTACGCCGTGGATCCACTGACCAGTATGTCATCCAGGTAAACTGCAACGCCGGGTAGATCGCTTGTATGCTTATCCATAATTTCCTGAAAATATCCCGTGGCAGAGGTAATCCCAATGGGTAAACGCATTTGGAGCAGAACACCTTGATGTGTGCTTAACGCAGGTCTCTTCTCTAATTCAGGACCAAGCGCAATCTGGTTGTACGCAACTGCTAAATCAATCTTCGTAAAACCATATCCTCCTGAAAGCTTGTGCATCAGTTTTTCTGGCTTAGGTATTTGATGGCGATGCGTTTCCAATTGAGCATGGACAATCGCAGAATAATAAACACAAACCCGCAGTTTGGCCTTGGCTTGTCCTGGAAGCAAAGGTTTGCGGATGTGTACTATAGGAGTGCCATACTCATCGAATTGGGTTTTTCGCCAAACACCAGGTTTGATTCCTGCTGCTGAATGCTGCTGTCACGCTTTTTCTTTAAACAGGTAACCTCCAGGTGCCCAATCTTGCTATAATAATTGCATGTAGTGCGCTTAAATCGCCATTCCTTTAGACTGTGCCCAGGTTTGCCACACCTTATGCATCTGGCCGGGGAAGACTGGGGTTCAGACGAGGCAGACATCCCTTCCTGGTTTGGCTAAATCTTGTTGATGTCTTCCTTCGGGTGTGGTCCATGAGCAGTTTCCTTGGCAACCTTTGCGGCGTCTTCGGTTTCAATCGCTATCTCTATAGCTCTTGCGAGAGTGCCGGTTCATCATCCTTAACTTTAAATAGAGCCTTTAGCACAGCTTCGTTATTGAGAGAACAAATAAACCTAGTAAACAGTCTCGTCCAATGGATCTTGAATCGCTGGAAAATCGCAGGTTATTGCGTCATGACGAATGGGTGCTACAAGTTCCCGGATTTTTCCACCTGGTTTTCTGTCCATGTGACTCCAAAACTTGTAACGTTCACGCAAAATAAAACGCTTTGGGTGAAATGAATGAGTCGCTGGTCCCCAGGCCCCTTTGTTTTCCTCTACATTTGCAAAGACTTCTGGGATTGCCAGGTGGCAAACAAACCAGTCGACTCCGTTAGAAATCTAAATCGTTCGAGTTTAAGAAGTAGTCGTGGGTGTGCAGTGTATGGATGCGACAATGACAGTCGATATTCACAGCGACAGATCAAACTAGTAATGTCTTGAGGTTTTTCTCTTCGTGATCCAGCAAAGCTTGTCAGCTTGAGAGAAACATCTCCAAAGAACAAACTACAAGGTCACCTGGAAGATGCCCACTAAAGTTTGCTCCAATCATTTCGCCGTTGGATACCGCTGAGATACTTGCAAAAAGGCTCTTTTGTACGTGAAAGGTCAAGTTATCCAGACGAGGGTAACAATGTGAAATCGTATGCTTTGGTGCAGGTTAAAGCAAAGCTCGGAAGAGTGTCGACACTGAATAATGTTCATTGTATACAGAAAACCGACATAAACTAACCCGCTGCTAACCCGACATAAACTAACCCGCTGCTTGTGATCCAGCAAACTCTTCCTGACAAAACAAAAACCACCTCTTCCGAGCGTCAATAGGGTCGATCCACTAAATTCTTCTGGAATTCAACCCGCGGTTATATCTGGCATCAAACCATCAGCTACTTGTGATAAAGAACATACCTGTAAAGGGTTATTCTGAAAATGTGACAACCATGAAAACGGAAATGAAACCATCTTCAACAGAAACTACCGAAAAGCGAATGTCGTCACGTACAGTTTTAATTTTGAAACGAAAATCAAAACTGATCAGAAACTATTCCCTTCTTCTAATCGAACAAATGCTGATGGAACGCAATACACAACGGAAAATAAAATTAAGATTGTCGATGTGAAATCATCCTCGATTGAAAGTGGAAAACTTAACTCGGAATTGCGCGAGGACGAAGCACTTTACAGACTTTCATCCGACTCTTCCTCGAGATGGCTTTCACGGCATTGCTCCACTGAAGGCTCGGAATCTGGCTTTCAATGTTGCTTTCGTTTTCCTTTCGTGTCGATATTTTCTCCAGCCTTCACATTATTGCCTTCGTCTAGATAACCTTTCATATACAAAATGGGCTTCTCGCCGGTAAGTATCACAACGGTATCGACCGGCAAAATGATTAGGGTAAACTTTACGGTGCTCTTGTTGGCCTTGAAGTTTGTTCTTTGAAGCTGTTTCTCCCAAGATGTCATTTCTTTGTTGGTTCGATAACAGTAAAACCTCACGACAGTACTAGTTTGATCTGTCGCTCTGAATATCGACGGTCATTGTCGCATCCATACACTGCACGGTGATCGCCACCACCTATGACTACTTCTAATTAAACTCGAACGATTTATATTTCTTGAAATGCTACAAATACCTCTTATTGAACGTTTCTAATCTCCCAATTTTAACTCGAGCTTAAATCCTACAAATGCTTCTTATTAAATGTTTCTAATCGAGTATTTTAACTGGAACAGCGCAATCGACTGGTTTGGTTGGCCCCTGGCGATCCCAGAAGTCTTTGCAAATATAGGGGAAAAACAAAGGGGCCTGGGGACCGGAAACGCCTTCATTGTTCAGCCTACTACAGTTTGAAATTAAAGCAACAGGATGTCTCTTCCGAAATGTTAGTCACTGCAATTGATGTAAAATAAATTTTACCTAAAAAATAAATGCAAATCAGGGGAAAATGCTGAATATATTGACCGAACTTCTGGAGGGGGACTGGAAACTAGACATTTCAAAGGCCCTTTTCTCAAAACCTAGCCGAACGACCAGAATCAAAATTGTGGGAATTAGTAAACAATATGAAAACGAAACCGTCAACATTTTTTTAAGGGTCTATCAGACAGTTTTTCAGTTATTATCAAAATAGCCGAAAATCGACGTTTTTGCCATTTGCGATAAACCTCGGTCTGACAGATTGAATAATTTATTTCTAAACATGATTATTTTTGTCGCTAAGGAAATCCTGAAATTTTAAGATGGGGTCGTACGGCTAGTTTTCGAGAAAAAGGCCTTTGAAATGTCTAGTTTCCAGTCCACCCTGCAGGAGATCAGTCACTATATTTAGCATTTTCCTCTGATCTGCAATTTTTTGTTAGGTAAAATTACATTTTACATCAACTGCAGTGACTAACACTTCAGAAGTGACATCCTGTTGGTTAATTTCACAGGTTTCAAAATCGTGATCTTTTTCTTCGGAAAACTGTAGTAATCCACCTTAACAAAGTATACTTTGTGATCTCTTGTGCTACTCTGCATCCTAAAATGTATTTTGAACAAATTCAAATAAGATTTGTACGTAATTAAGAAGACTGGTAACTAGAGAGAATAAGATACAAAATAGTAAGATAAATAGATAGCAGTGAAAACTGACTGTTTAAAAAAGCCAGAGTTTTTCACGGGCAGTGAAAAACTCGGGCTTTATTAAATGGTCAGTCTTCACTGCTATCTATTTATCTTACTATTTTTATCGTATTCTCTCCAGTTACCAGTCTTCTAAACGTATTGTATTTTGCTGTCTAATTATATAGCTCCATCAAAATCCAATATTGCCAACAGATCTATCTTTTAATTAATTTTTCCACCTGTCCAAATTTAAAATAAATTGGATAGTTTTTGCTGGAACGTTTACTTCAGCATCGAACAAATCGTCCACTTTGAGAAGAATCTGGATACTTTCTATCAACCAATCAAATGTCAAGATAAATAAAAAACCGAGTATTGGCCAATCAGATTGCAGCTATTATCACTGTTTTCAAACTGCTATTTTCTCCAATTTGAAGGTTCAGATATGATGCTGCAGTATTTGCCATGCTCATCTGTTTTTGGATGCTATGTAATTTTAAGTAACCATAACACGTCAGCTCTTGCTGATTACGTAATCTGAACTGGTCACAACTTAAAATGGGACCACTTTGAAACTCTAGCCACTGGCAAGTCCGACCGACCTTGTACCTTAAAAGAAACTCTTTTTAATCGTGATCTTCAGCCATCCTTAATACGTTAGCAGCGAAAAGCTGTATGTTTATTTATTTTGTAAAGTAATTTATTAGCTGTATACTTATTATAATTATTGTTATTATTATTATTATTATTATTATTATTATTATTATTATTATTATTATTATTATTCAACACATTGTGACAATGTCCAAATATGGTCATAGCGCGCTCAATATATTTGTCGTACGTACTCAACAGATATCCTGCGATGTACGTAATTTTGTGTGGCGCCGAGAAAATGGTAGTTTTTCCAGATTTTTTTTCAAGTAACAGTAGAAAATTGTGCTTTGTCATCAATGTGTTGAATAATAAAACAATTATCCTGCTCAATCTTGCGGGATATCGCCTGATTTTCGCCAACTCGGCCGGCTAAATATCAGGCGATATTCCGCGCGATTTCGCAGGACAATTGTTAGATAATCGTAAATGGTTTGAACCCAGGAGTCATATCATAATTAAGTAAAGTACGATCGTCCTGGTGAGTGTAGAAGGACTGTTTGAGATGACATTGAATGACGTTTCGACAACCTGAGCGGAAGTCATCTTCAGAGTCAGACTCTCGTACTTTACTTAATTATTTATTAATACGTTTTACATTAGCTAACGCTTACTTCTGAAGATGTATGTTGAGACTTCATCAACATCTTGTTAGCCTCATGTTTGTCACCGCAGTTTGCGTCCTATTTCTAATGAAGCTTCGTTGGCCAAAGACGAATTCAGGTTGTTTTGAACGTCTTTGCAACGTGTCTAATATATACAATCAGCAAATGCATCATTCCCCTGGAGAGATTGGTCGAGGAATGCGTTGAAATGGAAAGGAACCTCCGAAATGACCGCAACGGCGTGCATTTCCACACGATACGGTTCTGTGCCAAAATACTGGTAATTTGTAAATATGCCTTGAGCATTTGATTTGGAACTTCCTTCTTATATAGCCATCGACCACCTTATATATGCAATTGAGCAGAGGAAAACATTTACTAATTCGAATTTTTTTTCATTACTGATCGATGCTTCGATGAGTACTGAGTATGGCGATTCCCACTGTTGATACAGTCTCCCTCACTCGATGTTGGCTCGATTATCAGCCGCTGTTTCGGGAAATGAGCCAGCGCTCACTCCCGAAATCTCGGCGTCTCTTCTTGGGGAGGATACTTAGAGCGAGAGGCGGAAATGGAACCTACCACGAAGGTAGTATTATCACTGAAGATTTACTGAGGTGCTCGTCAGTGTATTCCTCTGGTTCCTACTCGAATATTAAGGCAGTGACGCCGTCATCGTCGATAAAACCGTATAAATTTGAGGCATCAATCGGTGCAAAATCTTATTGCGGTTTACCAGTCGCGCTGGTCAGCCATTTTAACTACACTGTCTTTGCTCCTACTGAATTCAAATGCGGTAAGTACAACAATCATACTTTCTTGTTATTTCGGAGTAGGCTTAAAAGTACACGGCCCACACGACAATCAAAGCAGTTAAGAGCCTCAAACTATTTCGAATCCGACATAAGAAGCGCTGCCATATTCTACTAACCATTTCATCCAGTTGACATAACATACCGATAAACTGTCAGGTGCTTAACTGAAATTGCAATGCTTGG